>CBVK0102587920.1:0-13783 GCA_900067695.1 Picea abies
ATGGGTTTCCTCGTGAAAATCTGTCTCTGTGTGTATTTTGTGTGTGACTGATGATCTTTACTCTTACTGTCCATATGTTGTATGTTGGTTGATGACACATGAAGAAATCTTAATAATTATTTAAAAGGCATAAAATTGTTTAAGCTCATAAACAACTGATTCACCCCCCCTCTCAGTTGTTTTAGTATTTCCAACATACCTTGCTATCCCCCATCAACAATAAACTCATGAATATCCCAATTAACAATTGACTCACAAAGAGTAAACATGTCACAAGCAAGATTTGAACCCTAGTGGAGAGGATAATGTTTCTCCTCTTCACCACCTGCACTAGACCCAATTGACAATGGATTAATAAGTTATGCATATTTACAATGTTATAAATGTTTTGAAAACAAAATGTAATGTTTAAGTAAATTGAGCATTTCAAAAGAAAGTAATTGTTATAATACATTGCACTAGTCTTACAAAGTTTACAAATTCTACCCTCTCAAGGCATGTTCAGTCTTATATATCACCCAAATACACTATAAAACTTATGATAGTTTCTTCATATTTTTGCAATATTCATTTTCTTCTTTATACTTGCTACAATAGATAAGTAAGTTTGGTTTTTAAATTTGGGGTTAATGGCTTCTTTATAATAAACAAACTTTCTTTTATTCTTCATACTTGTACACCACATATTCTTTAAACTTAGTTATAATAGTACTTTAGTGGTATGGATAATTTTAAGGGCGATTTTTTCCACTCTCCTCCAATGATAAAGATAAGAAACCACATCTTTAAAAATCTATTTTTACTCAAGTCTTGAGTGACTTTCACTAGTATTTGAAGCAATTGCAATAATCCTTTCTCCCTTCATTTTAATTAGTGTGTTCTTATACATTAAGTATTTGATCAAAGTATTATTCTTAAATGTCAATGGATTTATCTTAGGTGGTTGGGAGGAATGATTGTATCCTCCCCACCCAAGTTCAATTCCTGCAAGTGACATGTTGAGTTCTTAAAAAGAGTATATTATTGTAATGGATTTGAGCCTTGTTGTTGACTGACCTTGTGCCCTAAAGAATATAGGGTTTACCCTAGGTACCATTGAAATGTACCTTTCCAAATAGGAGCTCTAGAGAGGAGGCTTAATGGTATAAACTGCCCCGTTAGACTATAGCCAGGGCCAAAGAGGGGTAAACAGGGTTACTAGAGGTCACTCCAGTCACAGGTGTTATATTCCGAAAGTGACATTGAGCTAAAAAGGGTTAAAAATGATTTTAATTCATTATGAGATAAAAATAGAAGTCAACAGTGAATTAGGGTTTCATCATGATTTAGAGTTTTGGAAGTCAACGGTGAATTAGGGTTTCAACATGATTTAGGGTTTTGGAAGTCAACAGTGAATTAGGGTTTCAACATGATTTAGGGTTTTGGAAAGCTATAAAGGAAGGGTCAGTGACCTAATTCATCATTATGCAGATTATGACTTGTCATTGAGGAGAAGAGGCACATATCAGGAGAGATAGTTTAGTGTATTCCAGGAGGAAGACACCAATTGGTTGATTTCGGTGTTGAAAGACACACCCTAGTCACCGAGAAGATCATCCAAGTCTTCCATCATTCTTCATTGATTTCGCAGTGCTCCCATATTCCGGGTATTCTCTTTTAGTTGCTTATTTGTATTCCGGCCAAGATCCTTTTGTCTTTTCATCTAGCCGAGTGTTGTTATTTTATTCAGCCGCAGTTTCTTATTTGTATTCCAGCTAAGATCCTTTGTCTGTTGATCTAGTCGAGTATTGTCAATTTATTCAGCTGCATTCAACCATTTTGTAATCCACAGAGATATCATAATAAAAACTTTGCAGTCCTTTGTCACGTTTATTATTTGTATGATCATTTATATGCTGTAAATGTTTTCCTAGACTACCCAAGTCAGGAACATTACAGTGGTATCATAGCTTTAGTCTTGTCAGCCCGTGACTAAAGACAATGAGTGCAGTAGAAGACCCAGAGGGCCGTGAACACGTAGGTGACGAATATGTCACTTACAACAGGCATCAGGAAAGAAGGCATAGGCCTGATTTCCCCCCTTTTTCTCCTAGCTCAGAGGAAGAGGAAGAGGCACACAGAGAAGTAGAGAGAAGGGCAGAGCGTGAGGCTAAGCATGAGGCTGAGAGGATACTAGGAGATAGATATGAGTGACCAGAGGGTAGTGGCAAGGCCTCCGTATATCTAAAGGCAGATTTGATGCAGGTTATCAGTGATATGTTAGCTAGTCAATGGACCATGTCTTAGTCCTTGGCACAGGTGGTTGATGGATTGGCTAGAGTGGGCACCCCAGATACACAAGTCTTACATGCAACACAGGGGAACTCGGGAGAGGGCAGTAGACCCCAGTCACCCTCTCACACATACACCTCTGGGAGTAGGATTCCCAGACCCTTGTTTCCCAGTTTCCATAGGGCACCCCCGGTAGTAGCACTGCCACCGATAGCACAGAGGCCACCAACTCATGCCGATGACATTGCAGAGTATAGGAGGGAGTATGTAGCATTGGGTCATGACTTCCATCAGAACATGACCTTAGTCGAGTACTGTGGACTCAGACTCGGGAACTACCCTAAAGAGTCGTAGAGGGGAGGACCACAATAGCAGCAAGGGCATAACCTCGATTTTATCCATAAAGTTGGGAAACTCACCATCCCTTCTTTCGACGGATCATCCAAATACACTCCCAGAGCTTGGGTACATAAGCTAGACATGTATTACAAGCTCAACCAGATGACCGAGATAGAGGCCATCAGTTTCGCAACCTTACACTTGGAGGGTGAGGCACACGAGTGGTGGTATCATGGACTGGTGACATTGGGTCACAGTCGCATCACCTCCTATAGGGAGTTTACAGATAGGCTCATGGATAGGGTTGACAGGAAGGATCTCGAGATACACTTCAGAGATCTAGCCCAGTTGAGACAAACTGGCACAACAGAGGCATTCATTACAGAGTTTCAGTGGGTAGCCATGGTAGTGATAGATATATCAGAGCCCAGGTTGATCATGCTATTCACAGAAGGACTCATAGAGCCTTTGAGAGGATGGGTGAAGGCATACAAGCCTCCCACTTTGCAGGATGCCATCCTTCATAGTCAAGATCTACCAGACTCGGTGCCAAAGACTAAAACTTTCTCCAAACCATTTGTGCCCTAGAGGGATCAAGAAAGGAAGCCATTCCGGAGAGAATGGAAGGGCAAGGAGAAGTTGGATGATGAAACTAGGAAAGAGCTTATGAGGAAGAACCTTTGCTTCAGTTGCAGAGATCCTTGGGTCCCAGGAGATAGGTTCATGGGCAAGGGAGAGATTCATTATATTGAGGTAGTAGTAGACAATGTGGACAGTGAGGAGGAGGAGAAGGACAGTGGATCCACTAATTCAGAGGAGGATTCAACACCAGCATAGAAGAAGCCTCCTCATAGACCACCGACACCAGCAGGAGCCCATCCTCCAATAGTCCCACAATGACTAGAACAGGTTAACAGGAGGAAACTAGCAAAGGGAGGTGTCATAGCGACCTTTTCTGGTGTTCCTAGGTATGATACCCTCCATATCAAAGGGATTATTCAGGGGCAATGGGAAATCTCCCTGATAGATGGTGGGGCCACCCACAACTTCATCGACGCTTCACTAGTATCGAGACAGGCACTTCAGACAGAGGAGTTTGAGGGGTTTGATGTTGCGGTAGAAGATGGCCACACAGTGGAGTGTCTAGACAGAATTCCAAACTTAGAGATGAAGTTAGGAAACTACACAGTGAGAGACACATTTTATGTGGTTGACCTATTGGACACCGATGTGGTGTTAGGAGTTCAGTGGATGATTACCTTGGGAAAAATCACTACCAACTACTAAACCTTGGAAATGGGATTCAAAGATCAGGATGGGAAGAAGGTTGTTCTAAGAGGTATGTCGACAGGAGCACCCAGAACAGTTTCAACCAAGAGGATGGAGAGGATATTTAGACATGGGGAGGTAGCATATGTCGCAGAATGCTTGATCACTACTCAGAAGGATTCGGAAGGTCGACAACAATACCATACAGAGATCAAGAATTTATTGGGATGAAATCAATAGGTCTTTGAGGAAATTCCACCAGGGAGACCACCTGACAGGGGATTTGAGCAAACCATTGAGTTGGAGGAGGGGGCCAAACCTATCATCACCCCCCCCTATCGTCATCCTAGGAGGTTCAAGGATGAGATAGAGAAGGCAATCAAGGAATTGTTGGTGATGGGACACATCAAACCAAGCAGCAACCCATTTACTTCTTCAGTTGTCTTAGTTCTAAAGAAGGATGGCACCATGAGGATGTGCATTGATTACCGAGCCTTGAACAAGAAAACCATCAAGAACTAGTACCCTATCCCACGCATTGACGAGTTGATGGATGAACTGCATGGGGCAGTTTTCTTCTCAAAAATTGATCTACACTCTGGATATCATCAGATCAGCATCCGAGAGAAGGACATAGAGAAGACAACATTTCAATGTCATTTTGGACACTTCAAGTTCCTGGTTGTGCCATTTGGGATAACCAATGCACCCGCTACATTCCAGTCTTGCATCAACCATATAATCAGGGATCAGTTAAGGAAACCAGTCTTGGTTTTATTTGATGACATCTTGATCTATAGCTGGTCATGGCAAGAGCATATGAGGCACCTGGATGAGGTATTGAGCATCATGGAGGCACAGTCATTATATGCCAAAGAGTCCAAGTGTGAGTTTGGTATGACAGAGCTGCTTTACTTAGGCCACATCATCAGTGCACGGGGGGTACAGGTGCACCAAGAGAAGATCAAGGCCATTCTGGATTGGTCGATGCCCAAGAACGTGACAGAATTGAGGAGCTTCTTCGGGTTGTGCAGCTATTACAAGCGGTTCGTCCGGGGTTTTTCTCAGCTTAGAGCACCGCTGAAAGATCTTACCAAGCATGGGGCCTTTATATGGACCAAGAAATCACAGGAAGCCTTTGATCACATGAAGGAAGTCATGGGCACTTGTCCATTATTGGCACTACCAGACTTCACCTTGCCATTTGTACTAGAGTGTGACGCATCCAACAAAGAGATCAATGCAGTTTTGATGCAGGGAGGACACCCCATTGTATTTGAGAGCTGGAAGATTAGTCAACCTGAGAGGTTGTACTCCATTTATGACAAGGAAATGTTTGCAATCATGCATGCCTTGACCAAGTTCAGACAATATTTGGTGGGCAGCAAATTCGTGGTCAAGACCGATCACAACAGTTTGAAGTATTTCCTTGAGCAGAAGGACCTTAGTGAGCGCCAACAGAAATGGGTGATGAAGGTATAGGAATTCGACTTTGACATAGAGTATGTCAAGGGGAAGAAAAACATTATGGCCGATGCACTATCGAGGACACCTGCGACATGTTCTTTTATGGAGATTTCAACAGATTGGAAATCCCACTTGTTAGTGGAATATTCCAAGAACAAGTTCTCTTGTGAGGTGATGGATGGGAAGATACAGGATGAACGGTATAGGGTCATTGACGATGTCATATTTTACAAGGATAGAGTCTACTTGGTGCCAGATTTAGGGCTTAAGAAGAAGATCCTCACCGCAGTTCATGATTCACCTCTAGCAGGCCATCAGGGGTTCTTCAAAACCTATAGACAGATCAGAGAGAGGTTCTCATGGAAGGGCCTCAAACAAGATGTTATGAGACACGTCAGTGAGTGTGTGACTTGCCAACAGAACAAGTCAGAGCATGCTCTTCTAGCAGGGCTACTTCAGCCACTCCCCATTCCAGAGAAAAAATGGGAGAGTATATCTATGGAATTCATCACAAGTCTACCCAAGGTCTAGGGTAAGGATTGTATCTATGTAGTGGTCGACAGATTGACCAAGTTTGCTCACTTCTACGCCATACCGACAGAGTAAAATGCAGTTTAGGTAGCTGAGCTTTTCTTCAGGGAGGTGTTCAGAATTCATGGGTTTCCAAATAACATCGTCAGTGACAGGGACAGTCAGTTCATAGGGACATTTTGGAGAGAGTTGTTTCGGTTGGTGGGGATAGAGTTGACACCTAGCACCAGCTATCACCCTCATAAAAATGGGCAGACCGAGATTGTCAACAAGTGGGTTGAAGGGTATTTGAGGAACTATGTAGGAGGACAACAGAGAACGTGGGTAAAATGGTTACATTTAGGAGAACATTGCTACAACACCACCTTCCACATGTCCATTGGTATGACACCCTTCTGAGCATTATATGGATATGATGCTCCCACTTTGGTAGACTTGGTCTTCGGGGAGAGCAGAGCTCCCAAGTCAAAGGATTGGATCATAGAGAGTCAGGAGATTCTCAAGTTGTTGAAAGAGAACCTACAGACGACACAAAACTGACAGAAGATAAGTGCGGACAAGCACGGGATAGAGCGCAGCTTTGAGGTTGGAGATTTTGTTTTCTTGAGACTCCAAGCCTACAGACAGTCATCTTTGAAGAAGAGTGGGGCCGAGAAGCTCAAGCCCATATTTTATGGTCCTTAAAGGATCATGCGTCAAGTAGGTGAGGTTGCTTATGAGCTAGAGCTTCCAGAGGGGAGAAAGATTCATAATGTGTTCCATGTGTCTTACCTCAAAAAGGCAATGGGACAATTCATTATCACATCAGAGGAGCTTCCCCCGTTGGATGAGGAGGGATAGTTGGAGTTAGTTTTGAAGGAGGTTTTGGAGTTCTGGCAGCAGAAACTGAGGAGCAAGGTCATCAGAGAGTGTTTGATCAGATGGAGAGGACTTCCAATAGAGGACACAACTTGGGAGACCGAGCAGGTGTTGCAACACCCTGGACTGGTATTGCTTGAGGACAAGAAATTTCAGGAAGGGAGGACTGTAATGTCCCTTTCCAAATAGGAGCTCCAGAGAGGAGGCTTAATGGTCTAAACTACCCCGTTAGACTATAGCCAGGGCCAAAGAGGGGTAAACAGGGTTACTAGAGGTCACTCCAGTCACAGGTGTTATATTCAAAAAGTGACATTGATCTAAAAAGGGTTAAAAGTGCTTTTAAGTCATTATGAGCTAAAAATAGAAGTCAACAGTGAATTAGGGTTTCAACATGATTTAGGGTTTTGGAAGTCAACAATGAATTAGGGTTTCAACATGATTTAGGGTTTTGGAAGTCAACAGTGAATTAGGGTTTCAACATGATTTAGGGTTTTGGAAAGCTATAAAGGAAGGGTCAGTGACCTAATTCATCATTATGAAGATTATGACTTGTCAATGAGGAGAGAGGCGCATCTCAAGAGAGATATTTCAGTGGATTCCAAGAGGAACACACCAGTTGGTTGATTTCGGTGTTGAAAGACACACCCTAGTCATTGGGAAGATCATCCAAGTCTTCCATCATTCTTCAGCAACAATTACACAATGTTCAGCAACAAGGGCGCATTCATCCAGAGTGAGGACGCAGCTTCTGAGAGGGTTTTTAGTCGAATTACCCCATCCAAGAGGAATTTCAAATTTCCCTCCTCCGACCCATTTGAGAGGAGGGAAAGGCGCATATTTTTCTTGCTTCCTCATCAGATTCCAATGGAGGAATCAACTGAGACAAATTTTTCAGAATTGAACATGTGACACTTTTGGCGGGCACATTTGGGGTTCTAGAGCGAGCATCAGACCAGATTCAGGGAAACCCTTCTGACCCATTTCCCAGTAGAACAAGTCAGTATTTTTGAGACATATATCGTTTGATTCTGATGGTGGAATCACTAGGATGCATTTTTCCATAAGAAGAGGGGCGCATTCCCCCAGGGGTATCCATCCGGGGTCCAAAATCATCAACATAGGGGTTCGATAGATACCATTACTGAGGACTAGAGCAAGGCACATCATTTGGGATAGTTTCCAGTCCAGTCTGAGAAGTACATCTCCCAGGGCGAACTTTACAGACTTCCAACAGTTACCGTCAAAGTTGCCATAGTCCCAGTGCATCCATTGATTCCACAGTGCTCCCATATTCTGGTTATTATCTTTAGTTGCTTATTTGTATTCCGGGTAAGATCCTTTTTATGTTGATCTAGTCGAGTATTGTCAGTTTATTCAGCCACATTTGGCCATTTTTGTAATCCACAGAGATATCATAATACAAACTTTGTAGTCCTTTGTTGCATTTATTATTTGTATGATCATTTATATGTTGTAAACCATTGATCCTACACACATTAGAAACATGTTTTTAGACTAGACAAGTCGGTAACATTACAATGGTATCAGATCTTTAGTCCTGCCAACCTGTGACTAAAGACAATGAGTGCAACAGAAGACCCAGAGGGTCATGAACACGTAGGTGACGAATATGTCACTTACAACAGGCATAAGGAAAAAAGGCATAGGCCTGATTTTCCCCCTTTTCCTCCTAGCTCAGAGGAAGAGGAAGATGTACACAGAGAAGCAGAGAGAAGGGCGGAGCGTGAGGCTGAGCACAAGGTAGAGAGGATGCTAGGAGACAAACATGAGCGACCAGAGGGCAGTGGAAAGGACCCCGTAGATCCAAAGACATCTTTCATGTAGGTTATCAACAATATGTTAGTTAGTCAATGGACCATGTCTTAGTCCTTGGCACATGTGGTTGATAGATTGGCTAGAGTGGGCACCCCAGACACACAAGTCCCACATGCACCACAGGGGAACTCAGGAGCAGGAAGTAGACCCCAGTCACCCTATCGCACATACACCTCTGCAAGTAAGATTCCCATACTCTTGTTTCCCAGTTTCCAAAGGGCACCCCCAGTAGAAACACTGCCATCGATAACACAGAGGCCACCCACTCATGCAGACAACATTGTAGAGTATAGGAGGGACTACGTAGTATTGGGTCGTGACTTCCATCAGGACATGACCTTAGTCAAGTACTCTGGACTCAGACTCAGGAATCATCCTAGAGAGCCGCAGAGGGGAGGACCACAACAGTAGCGGGGACATAACCTCAATTTCATCCGAAAAGTTGGGAAACTCACCACCCCTTCTTTTGACGGATCATCCAAAAACACTGCCAGAGCTTGGGTACAGAAGCTAGACACGTATTACAAGCTTAAACAGATGACCGAGACAGAGGCCATCAGTTTCGCAACCTTACACTTGGAGGGTGAGGCATACGAGTGGTGGTATCATGGAATGGTGACATTGTGTCACAGTCACATCACCTCCTATAGTGAGTTTACAGATAGGCTCATGGACAGGTTTGACAGGAAGGATCCTGAGATACACTTCAAGGATCTAGCCCAGTTGAGACAAACTAGTATAGCAGAGGCGTTCATCACAAAGTTTCAGTGGGTAGCCATGGTAGTGACAGATATATCAGATCCCAGGCTGATCATGCTATTAACAGAAGGACTCATAGAGCCTTTGAGAGGATGGGTGAAGGCATACAAGCCTCCCACTTTGCAGGATGCCATCCTTCACACTCGAGATCTAAAAAACACAGTGCCAAAGACTAAAACTTTCTCCAAACCATTTTTTCCCTAGAGGGATCGAGACAGGAATCCATTCTAGAGAGAATGGAAGGGAAACGAGAAGTTGGATGATGATACTAGGTGAGAGCTTATGAGGAAGAAGATTTGCTTCAACTACAGAGATCCTTAGGTCCCAGGCCACAGGTGCATGGGAAAGGGAGAGATTCATTATATTGAGGTAGCAGCAGAAAGCGTGGACAATGAGGAGGAGGATTAGGACATTGGATCCACTAGTTCAAAGGAGGATTCAACACCAATAGAGGAGCAACCTCCTTGTAGACAACCGACACTGGCAGGAGCCCATCCTCCAGTAGTCCCACAACCACCAGAGAAGGCTAACAGGAGGAAACCAACAAAGGGAGGAGTCATAGTGACCCTTTATGGTGTTCCCAGCTATGATACCCTCCGTATAAGAGGGATTATTCAGGGGAAATGGGCAATCGCCCTGATAGATGGTGGGGCCACCCACAACTTCATCGACGCTTCACTAGTATCGAGACAGACACTTTAGAAAAAGGAGTTTGAGGGGTTTGATGTTGCGGTAGTAGATGGCCACATAGTGGAGTGTCTAGATAGAGTTCCAAACTTAGAGATGAAGTTAGGCAACTACACAATAAGAGACACATTTTATGTGGTTGACCTATCGGACACATATGTGGTGTTAGGAGTTCAGTGGATGATTACCTTGGGAAAAATCACTACCATCTACCAAACCTTGGAAATGGGATTCAGAGATCAAGATGGGAAGAAGGTTGTTCTAAGAGGTATGTCAATAGGAGCACCCATGACAGTTTCAACCAAGAGGATGGAGAGGATATTCAAACATGGGGAGGTAGAATATGCCGCAGAATTCTTTTTCACTACTCAGAACGATTCAAAAGGTCAACAACAATACCATACAAAGATCAAGAATTTATTGGGACGACATCAACAGGTCTTTGAGGAAATTCCACCAGGGAGACCACCTGATAGGGGGTTTGAGCACACCATTGAGTTGGAGGAGGGGGCCAAACGTATGATCACCCCCCCTATCATCATCTTAAGAGGTTCAAGAATGAGATAGAGAAGGCAATCAAGGAATTGTTGGTGATGGGACACATCAGACCGAGTAGCAGCCCATTTGCTTATTCATTTGTCTTAGTTCTAAAGAAGAATGGAACCATGAGGATGTGCATTGATTACCGAGTCTTGAATAAGAAAACCATCAAGAACCGATACCTTATCCCATGCATTGACGAGCTGATGAATGAACTGCATGGGGCAGTTTTCTTCTCAAAAATTGATCTATGCTCTGGATATCATCATATCAACATCTGAGAGAAAGACATAGAGAAGACGACATTTCGATGTCATTTTGGACACTTCAAGTTCTTGGTTATACCATTTGGGCTAACCAATGCACTTGCTACATTCCAGTCTTGCATGAACCATATATTCAAGGATCAGTTAAGGAAATCAGTCTTGGTTTTCTTCGATGACATCTTGATCTATAGTCGGTCATGGAAAGAGAATATGAGGCACTTGGATGAGGTATTAAGCATCATGGAGGCACAGTCATTATATGCCAAAGAGTCCAAGTGCGAGTTCGGTATGCTAGAGCTAATTTAATTAGGCCACATCATCAGTGCACAGGGGGTACAGGTGCACCAAGAGAAGATCTGGACCATTCTGGATTGGTCAACACCCAGAAACATGACATAATTGAGGAGCTTCTTCGGGTTGTGTAGCTATTACAGGCAGTTCGTCCGGGGTTTTCTTAGCTTGGAGCACCGCTGACAGATCTTACCAAGCATGGGGCCTTCATATGGACCGATAAATCATAGGAAGCCTTTGATCACATGAAGGAAGTCATGGGAACTTTTCCAGTGTTGGCACTACCAGACTTCACCTTGCCATTTGTACTAGAGTGTGATGCATCTGGTGAAGGGATCGATGAAGTTTTTATGTGTGGAGGACACCCCATTATATTCGAGAGTTGGAAGCTTAGTCAACCTGAGAGGTTGTACTCCATTTATGACAAGGAAATGTTGGCAATCATGCATGCCTTGACCAAGTTCAGACAATATTTGGTGGGCATCAAATTTGTGGTCAAGACCAATCACAACAGTTTGAAGTATTTCCTTGAGCAGAAGGACCTGAGTGAGTGACAAAAAAAATGGGTGACAAAGGTACATGCATTTGAATTTGACATAGATTATGTCAAAAGGAAGAAGAAAATTGTGGCCGATGCGCTATCAAGGAGACCTGCAGCGTGTTCTTTGATGGAGATTTTAGCAGATTGGAAATCCAACTTGTTAGTTTGCTTGAGAGGTGATGGATGGGAAGATACAGGATGATTAGTATAGGGTCATTGACGATGTCATATTTTACAAGGATAGAGTTTACTTGGTGCCAGATTCAGGGCTCAAGAAGAATATCCTCACCGCAGTTCATGATTCACCTCTAGCAAGCCATCAGGGGTTTTTTGAAACCTATAGACAAATCAGAGAGAGGTTCTCATGGAAGGGCCTCAAACAGGACGTTATGAGACACGTCAGTGAGTGTGTGACTTTCCAGCAGAACAAGTCAGAGCATGCTCTTCCAGCAGGGCTACTTCAGCCACTCCCCATTCCAGAGCAAAAATGGGAGAGTATATCTATGGACTTTATCACATGTCTACCCAAGGTCCAGGGTAAGGACTGTATCTATGTAGTGGTCGATAGATTGACCAAGTTTTCTCACTTCTATTCCATACCGACAAAGTACAAGTCAGTTCAGGTAACTGAGCTTTTCTTCAGGGAGGTCTTCAGACTTCATGGGTTTCTGAAGAACATCGTTAGTGACAGGGACAGTCGGTTCATAGGGACATTTTCGAGAGAGTTGTTTTGGCTGGTGGGGATAGAGTTGACACCTAGCACCAACTATCACCCTCAAAAATATGGGCAGACCAAGATTGTAAACAAGTGGGTTGAAGGGTATTTGAGGAACTATGTAGGAGGACAACAGAGAATGTGGGTAAATTGGTTACATTTAGGAGAACATTGCAACAACACCACCTTCCACATGTCCATTGGTATGACACCCTTTCGAGCATTGTACGGATATGATGCTCCCACTTTGGTAGACTTGGCCTTTGGGGAGAGGAGATATCCCAAGGCCAAGGATTGGATCATAGAGAGTTAATAGATTCTCAAGTTGTTGAAAGAGAACCTGCAGACAGTGCAAAACTAACAGAAGATAAGTGAAGACAGGCACAGGATAGAGCGCAGCTTTGAGGTTGGAGATTTGGTTTTCTTGAGACTCCAACCCTACAAATAGTCATCTCTGAAGAACAGTGGGGTCGACAAGATCAAGCCCATATTTAATGGTCCTTACAGGATCATGCGCCGAGTAGGCGAGGTTTCTTATGAGCTAGAGCTTCTATAGGGGAGAAATATTCATAACGTATTCCACGTGTTCTGCCTAAAAAATGCAGTGGAACAATTCATTAGCACATCCGAGGAGATTCCCCCGCTGGATAAGGAGGGACAGATGGAGTTAGTTCTAGAGGAGGTTCTGCAGTTTCGGGAGTGGAAACTGAGGAGCATGGTCATCAGAGAGTGTTTGATCAGATGGAGAGGGCTTCCAGTAGTGGACGCTACTTGGGAGAGCAAGCAGGTGTTGAATCACCTTGGACTGGTATTGCTTGAGGAAAAGCAATTTCAGAAAGGGAGGACTATAATGTCCCTTTCCAAATATGAGCTCCAGAGAGGAGGCTTAATGGTCTAAATCGCCCCGTTAGACTATATCCAGGGCCAAAGAGGGGTAAACAGGGTTACTAGAGGTGACTCCAGTCACAGGTGTTATATTCAGAAAGTGACATTGATCTAAAAAGGGTTAAAAGCGCTTTTAAGTCATTATGAGCTAAAAATAGAAGTCAACAGTGAATTAGGGTTTCAACAGTGATTTAGGGTTTGGGAAGTCAACAATGAATTAGGGTTTCAACATGATTTAGGGTTTTGGAAAGCTATAAAGGAAGGGTCAACAACCTAATTCATCATTATGCAGATTATGACTTGTCATTGAGGAGAGAGGCGCATCTCAGGAGAGATAGTTCAGTGGATTCCAGGAGGAAGACACCAATTGGTTGATTTCAGTGTTGAGAGACACACCCTAGTCACCAGGAAGATCATTAAGGTCTTCCATCATGTTAATGTTTATGCCATTACTATATTTATTTGCATTTCAATAGATAAGAGCATCATAAGAACAAGATCACTGAGAAATACACATTCACAAGAGAC
>CBVK0102587952.1:0-15512 GCA_900067695.1 Picea abies
TGATTCTCTATGTTCTGCAATATCCAAATCTGAATCCCGTACTCAACATCCACTCCCATCTCCTTCTTTGATAAAGATAGTCTATCTCGATGATCATGAAAACCAAGTCGAATGTTGATCTATGCCTCACCCATCTTGGACTCACTGTTCCTGTGCTATTGATGTATATGCAGGAGTCTCTGAATGAATTCCATGTTTGTTTCCTCTCTCCCGCGCTGAAATCAAACTCATACATGTCTTCCACAAACATCTGTATCACTTGAATTGCTTTTTCTCAAGCTATACATTTACATGAGCATGGCATAACATCTTGGAGATGTTTATAGCATACATCTTTACAAAGTATTTACCTCTTATATGTACCAAGAATATTATTTCTTTACGAGCTCTAGGAAGATTTGCATAACTTTGATGCTCTTCCCACTCTCGATCTACATGTTCCAACTGACTGCACTCTTCTATTCCTTTGCCTTCAGTACTTCAGAATAAGAATGTTATTACATAGACAATTCAATCCATATGCAATCCATTAGCGGATAATAAGACATCTATAATTGTCTTTATTATTGTCGAAAGGATATAGAAATCCCTACAAGATTCCCCTCACTCTTAAAAATTCTATAAAAGTGGTTATATAGAAATCCCTAGAAGATTCTTCTCACTCTTAAAAAATCTATAAGGAGTGGCTAACAATCCCTCTAATACAACAATAGGAATAAACTTAAAAGGCATTTACATATGCATTGTATTTTTGTTTAATTACAAATATACATATTTACAATATTTTTTTTCCAAAATAAAATATTTTTTGATACCTATCCAGGGACAAATATAGGTGACTTCTTCATGGACTCATTCTTCCCTTAGTACTGGAAGGAGTCTCAAAAATAACTATCTTTGAAAATGCCTTTGACACTGATGTTGAATACGATGTTGAATCCAAGAAACCATTGGATATAATTATAGGTCTTCCTAGTAATCTATACAACCTCTCCTTTCAAACACCAAGTACTATTTTCGCATCCTGAGTAGCTTCCTTTGAATACACAAGTACATGTTTGTCCTGGAATTCAACTACATGTACTTCATTTTTGAAAGATGCAACCGAGAGTAGGTTTAGTTTCAAATCTGAAACATATAGCATATGTTATATTCCCAGAAATCCTCCCGACTCGAGTTGGAATCTTACATATCCAAACCCTCTTACTGCTTGTTTAGTGTTAGTTCCAGATCCTACATAGAAATCTGTGTTGATCTTTAAGAAATTAAGGAATACCAATCTCATTCCTGTCATGTGACAAGATGATCCACTGTCCATGAACGATACCTCACTGTCTTCATACATTACACTATTAAGACCAACCATTAAGAATTATTCTTTCTTGAATCTTTCAACAAGACTATTAACTTCACTTGGGGATGCTACCTGTCTTCGTGTAAGTGCTTTTCATCTTCTAGGTTCTTATTTGTACATAAGTGTGGATAAAGTGTCCAACACTTCTTTATCTAATGTCTACTCTTACCACAATAAAAGCATAATTTCTTGTTCCCATCTTGGAACCAAAATCCCTTCTTGTCATTCCCCCTTTTCTTCTGTCTTGTAAAATGACCTTTACTTTTAGCCTTCTTCTGGGGGATTGTCTTCTTCAACATTTCCAACATTTCACCATATTATGGTTACTAGTTCCACATGAAGCACATGGATACTTAGACCATAAATTCATACCAATCTTACTAGTGGGAAATGTCTTCATTCCCTCTTTGGAATGCACATCTCTTCTCGGAGATGTCTTGCATCTGTTACCTTTCCCTAAGCTGGAAGTAATACTAACTGCTTATGAGGGACCTCTTCATTTGAAGTTCTCCCTAATTTATCCGTCCTTGAGCATTATACATATTGACGGGGAGAAAAAGAATATGATGAATTTTCTTCCTTAGTTATACCTTTTGTAGGAGATAATCTCTCTTGCATTAGAGACTTTTCATTCTCTACTTTCCTAGCTTCATAGGATGGTGCCAATATTTGGTCTTTAGCGTGCAACTTTCTTTCCAATTCACAAAAAATACTTCTATGGAACTCTTCATAACATATCAATCGATCTTGAAGCTTCTGCTTCTCCTCCTTGAGAGATTGTAGTTGCATCCGTAATTCATAATTCTCCTTTTGAATTTGTCAACTTATGTCCTTTTGAATCCTTAACTTCATAAGAGCCGTAATCATGTTGTTCTCTTCAAAAAGAGATCTATGCTAGGAGTCTTCAAAACAACACCAATTTGAGTCTTGGATCTTGTCACATCAACTTGCAATTACTTGTCAAAAACCAGCTTTGATACTAACTTGATCCGAAAATGCTTAGATGCCAAATTATTCTTTAAACTCACATTTCAACATCTAAATTGATTCAGAATAATTCTTGATCGTATTTGACGGATTTACATAACACAAGTGAATCTTTTACTTATCCAAAACTTCATGAAATGATGATAATTTGTAGAATTATGTGAGATGACACAACATAAAACAAAAGAACTAAATAAGATAATATTTGATGACGGAGTTCACCTCTCCTTGGCTACATCTCTGAGTCCCCTTTCACAGTGAGATTGTTTTTCATTAATCTCAAATGTAAAAAATTACAATGAAAATAGACTTACAAATCCAATCTTGAAGTCACTCGCTCAAACCCAAAAATATAGTTTACCATTGATTTCCTCTCAAAATTCTGAGAAAAATGAGTATAAACTCGACCATACTCTGAACTAGCTCAATTTAACCCTCTTTACATGCCAAACGATGCATTATGGCTCTCATACATGGTAATATAGACTAAGGCTTTCACAGAAAACATATTAGCACAAAAATAACATCACCATCATGTTCCTCTCGGAAAAACAAGAAAAATGAGTATAAACAAGGCTATGTTTGGACATGGTGCTCAATGGCATGCAAAACGAGACAACACCATCATGCTTTCCCTCCTTGACATGCATCCCAATGCATTGTCCATACCCTACATGGAAATCTATGCACTCTCCTTGTACTTCATCTTGGGATCCATGCCCGGTCTTAAATAGGGCGCTAACCCAACTGTGGTCCAAACCTCTAGTTAATAATAGAATAAAATTAAAAACGAATCCACGGGAATCTTCGCCATGTGTGGCGCCATTGGCACACTAGTTAAGACTTGGGTTTGTGTGGGAGGAGGCCACAGATTCGACCCCCGCGGTTCTCTCCCCCCTTTGGCACTTTGTTGTATTTGTTATATGCTATGTTTAGCATATAGTTTGGACCGCTAGTGGATTTTGTGGTCTTAGCACTTAATGGATACAACAATAGGATCAAGGGCTATGACCTCGGTCCTATTTTTCCACCAATTCAAACTCTAACCAAAGTTAATTACAAAGAAAAACACATACGGTTAAGTCACATGCTGTGGGTGTAATGGTAAGTCATTTAGACGTTGGACGAGAGACCCGGGTTTGATCCTTCGGGATATAACACAATTTTATTTGACCTTATCCATATTAGGAAAATGGGAGACTACCATGTGGTGATCTCTCATTGGTCCACCTATTCCACGTGTCGAGACCTGATTGATCCACCTGGACTGTACAATTGCCTTGTCACCTTGCCAACTCTCTTGTACAAACATGTGACATAGTGTCATGTGGGGTTTCCATGTCAACATCTAACCGACATGTATGAATGTGCCATGTGTAACCCTTTTAGTGGTGCCACGTGTCACCCCCTTTGACTTTTGACTTGCTTGACCAAAACTTTGACTGGCCATATCTTTCTCATACAAACTCAATTTGAGGCAATTTTTGCGCCATTGGAAAGCTATCGTCGAGCTCTACGCAATGAAGTCCTTTTCAATAACATTTGAGACGATCGAAATTTGAGCATTTCTCGATCCTCCTAGACCTCTTTAAGCATTCTAGATCCTCGTGGATCAATGTGCGCATTGAAATAATCTTTATAACATGAATAAATGACAACCAACAAGGATATACAATGGTGAAGACTATCTCAAGAATTGGATAAAAAAACTAGAACTTGTGTGTGTGTGTTGAAATAAACTCCATAAAATGAATAAGTGACAACCAACAAGGATACATAGTGGTCAATACTATCTCAGGGCTTGGATCCAAAAAGCATAACTTAAAGCTTTCAAAGACTCCCCTTTATAATCCTAATGTTTGTTTAGCCAACGACAAACAAATTTTTGAGGATAGGCACATCCCTCCCCTCTAATGTGCCTCCTAAGAAAAAAAATATCTTCTCAAGTTTCAAATAAGATATGTAATTCAAGCCTCAAATACCATTGACCCATGCTCCTATTGACAAATCTAGAACTTGGGGCTATTTTGATGGAGCTAGTCAAGGTAATACCCCAAACACTAGTGCTAGAGGTATATTGTTTCAATGAATCTTATATCATCTAATCAAAGATGGATTAGGGAAAGGGACAAATAAGTATGCATAGCTCATATCTCTTAAATTTCTATTAAAATTGATTTCATAACAAGGAATATCAAACTTATACGTTTTTGGTGACTCAATGCTCATAATCAATTAGATGAGTGGAAGAATGGAAAAACTCTTGCTCTATCCAATATATTAAGAATGTAAATCACCCCCAAAATATAAATGGTTACAACAATGTACATTCTTGCATAAAATTATATGATTTTAATTTGACCACTACCAATAAGATCCAAGATAAATATATTGCATTATTCCATGATGAAATGTTGGTTCATTGAAGAATAGAAACAATAATGATTAAGCATATGTAATTCTAAAAAAAATGACTTACAAACAAGGTGATGAGGGAACAATGAGCTCCAACCACGTGCTCTCACTAACAACAACCAACAAAGCAACCAAGTGCAGGGAACAAATATGCTCCCAACCAACCCCTTATTTTATACAACTGAGAGCCCTCAAGCCTTTAATCAACAACCTATGCCATATTCTTTTCCTATCTCTTTCTCTTGAATCCCAAGCTCTAAAGAAAATCCTTCAAGATCAAAATACTCTAGGCAAAGAGATGTCAAACCACCTCCTCAACATCCAAGAAATATATATTCTTCAATTCTCTCCATGTAAACTTTCCCATACATAGACTCCACTTGTCACTAAGCAACTATTTCTTATCTTTACTTTTTCAGTTAACTTTAATTAGCTTTCTTGTGTAGATTTAGTTAGATTTCTCTTTAATTTCCTTTTTATCTAATTTTGGAATTCACTCTATAATTATTTTATCTATAATTATTATTGTTGTTGTTTATTTATTTATCTATTTCATTGCCAAGTATAAAATTAATTTAATTATATAAATGATATGGGTTATTACATACTCCCCCAATTCAAGAAACTTCATCCAAAATTTAACTTTAGTTATGTTACTTATATTGTTTTTTGGTATCTTCCCCACCAACCTTTGTTGCAACCAATATTAGAGCCACTCGAGTGACTAATAGTCATCAAAAGTTCACATCACAACTTTGGGGAAGTGCGAGTAAAACTCTAGCCTTCTTCACTACTTTTGGCATTAGGATTAAAGCCTATCAACATGTCTGGGGGCCCAGGGCCCGAGGCATCATATTCCCAAGCAATCATCATCCCAAACTCCAACTATCTACTCATCCCCATGCATCGAAATTCCAACCTCACGACTCCTCCAACGAGTCCAACTCTATCCTTTCTTTTAGATTTTCAACATGACAACTCCAGTATTAGTCACCTTTGTGCTATGCCCTACTAGGCATCTAATAAGGTAAGAGAACTACTGTCATATTATTATCAATCAATTTCCCCCCCAACCCATAAGGTTTTACTTCGTAGATATTCTCTTTCATAGGTATGGGATCCTACGAGATCATTGAATGAATTGACCCTCTAAATCAATTGGTGGATTCACTATCAATCATCACCTCACAACATGCAACAAATGCATTAATTATAATCATACAATCATTATCTTATTACTAAAATCACAATATCCAAAATCATAAGAAACTACATGTTAAATCATGCCATCATAAGAACATTTCATCATGAAACATCATCATCACAAATCTACGTGCAATTACAACATGCCATTGCATCATGATATATCATTACAAAACAATATGTCATCATCAAAGATTTACTTGTGATTACAATATGCCATCATAAGGACTATATCAATATAAATAGAATGGAACCACATGTTAAATACCACATGTGTTCATAAGTTTGCATAACTTCATGAATATGATAATAACATCAACACATAGCACAATAGAATAATATCACACAATAAACTCTCCTATCATGATTCATCAACAAAATCATAGTCACTAGTATGCATGAATATATAAGGAATGGTTACCACATATCACATCTAATGCAAGAAAAACCATCAAAATGTCCACCTGATAAATGGATCCTCTCTTTTTAAGTTTGTTGTTCTAGGCTAACTCTACCCAATTTCATTGTGAAATACCATAATGAAATACTATGAGTACCAAGTGATATTATCATGATATTGATGGTTTTCTGATAATACTTTCTCATCATACAAGAAGGTTGATATTTTATGGGGTATGTATAATCAACATATTGATAACATTCTAAAGTTTTCATACACTTTCCTCATCTATGTACTTGTTAAACTTTCAAGCAATCCCATTATCATCCAATGCCCTAGTCAATCTAGGCACACATTCTTATCTAGACAATAAATGAAGAAGTTAAAGCAAATTTATCTATGTTTAATATTGTTTGCTTTGAACATTTCTACAAAGATTCTAACATGGAAGCAAAGTCTCTATCTAAGGGAGAGCTATAACTAACTCCTAGTACAAGGCTATAGAGGGAAATAAAGAATGGTGATATCCTACATGAACAACATTTTCCCACTTACATTTGGTGATTCCATTGACAACCATACTTCAGATAACAATCTCTTTTGATAGTTTAGATATGTTTTATGAATTTTTTTGAGGCTATATAGGAACATAATTGCTAAAAGAATAATATAATGATGATACATGCCATCTTTTAAATATCAAAGGGGATTATTTGCATTTATGTGTGGAAAGTTTGCAATGAATATATTAAATCATAAGGTAAGACATCAAGATTCATAGAGGGAATAAATTCCTTATCAAAATCAGATGTATCATTTGCATGAGGTATCTTTATTCCACGTCGAGAGACTTAGGTACAACCACCTCCCTCAAGGAGGAAAGCCCAATATCCATGTCTTCAACTCTATCCCTTGAGGAAGGACTAGGTTCACCAATCGACAATTGTCGTTATTATTTTACTTCATTTGGATTATTGTCATGTTTTTAGATTTCCGTGGTGAGGAGTTTGAGATACTTATTCTAGATTGTCCACAGTAAGAGCCATTGTAGTCAATGGTTCGAATCTTAAACTGGATTCATCATCAGGACCAATTGTCAAAGATAAGAGCTACAAATCATTATAATAAATACATATGATGCAGAACTTCATAGAGACAAACTTGCCAGCTAGATGACGTTCCACATCGTATGTATTTATTATAATGATTTTCATCTCTTATCTTTGACAATTGGTCCTGATGATGAATCCATTTTAGGATTCAAAACGTCAACTACATTGGCTCTTACTGTGGATTATTGTCATTATCCAACATTGATTCCTTTAGATTTCTTCTTTTTGATATGGTCTTTTTTCATGAGAGGAGGAGCTCATGCATGGGGATAAGTATCTTGCATATGTCATGTACACTAACATATCTAGTACTAAAATGTCGTGTTCTCAAAATCCAACGCCTAGGTTTGTTTAATGTTTTTCCATTTGAGAATAATTTTGTTTGGAAGACCTTACTGAGGTCTATATTAACACAAACATGGGCATATGTGCACAATCTTTCTATAACTTTCTCAATATCTAATTCTATTTAAGTGCCCAAAGTTTTTCAATATCCTAAAAAACTAATAAATACTAGACATGCAATGATAATTTTGTTGGACAAACCCAAACTAGCATTTCAGTAACTAACCTAGATTTAGGATCAATTTTGGGAACCAAAGAGTTATAAAAAGTCCTAGGGAACTTCCCCAAAACTAGGGACCTTCCTTAAACACTTTTTGATAATCAACATGATCATATAGTTGAACAATAAAAAATGTTTAGGAAGAAAGAGAGCTCTCCCATTTCTTCATCCAAGTTGAGTGGATCCAATAGTACAAAGCCATTGTAGGAGGCCAATACCCATTAAATCTACAAATAACCACATCTTTTCCATAAATAGGATGCAGATGATTAACCTTCGGTATTGCAATCTCCACCAATGACACCTCTTGAACTTGCTCCATTAAATAGGCAATAGAAGTAGGAAGTCTTCTAACCATTTGGATTGGTAGAATTGTTTTTGACTACATCCCTAAAAGACACATGTTTTGAAGTTGAAGGAATCCCAATGCCCACCATTCCTTCCCCCAATCACAACACCAAAATGAGGGTTGAATATTTAACTATGTTGTAATCACACAAAGGGGTTAGTAGTATACAAGGAACACCTAAGTGCACTCTATAGATTAACTGAATAAGATGTGTCTCTTTATAAACTCTTAAAAAATATCTCTACATATTTAAAAAAAATGTTATTATTTATTATTATGTAAAATTATTTATCGATGATGATGATGATTAACGTTCATTAAGACTAAATTGGTCTATCATACCTTAATAAGGTAAGGGATTACTTGCAATTCTTTAGAATTTTATTTATGTGCTTGAAAAACATTAAGAGAAGCTTTCCAAGATCACCATAGTTTTGCTATGTTAAAAGGTTAGGAAGGCTGGTAGTGTGGAAAATAATTTGAAATTGAGATCTAATTTGGGTATAGGTTGGACAATCTAAGAGAAAGTGATTTTCATCTTCAACCCTCTTAGTGTCACAAAGGTGACACACTCTTTCATCCTAGGGCGTTTTAGGAATTGACCATCACCCAATTGCATTATGGAACTCATGAGAATTTGTTCTTATTTTAGCAATGTTTTTTTTTCTTTACACTTGTCAAAATAGAGAGAGATTTTAGATATTCTAGATTAGGGTTGATTACCTCCTTATAATACCTTCATTTTCGTTTTTCCTCTAACTCTTTATCACACGACGTTTTCTCCTTAAATTTTGATTTAATAATATTTTTAATAGTATCTTTATTCTGCAAAAGACATCTTTTGTTATTCCCCAATTGCTTAGTTATGATTGGGCATCTTTATGTCATCCCTACTTGAGTTGAAGGTAGTTTTGGCTAGAGTTTGAAGCAATTTTAGGAAACCTCTTGTCTCCCATGTTATTTAACTTGTTTTTATATAATAAATATCTAATCATTACTATATTCTCAATGAAAAATATTAAATTCATTTAAATATAAATATTTTTACATTATAAAAAAATCTTAATTTTAATTCTATTATATTTTTTTTAATTAATAAAATATTTGTTTTATATAAATTGGAATGATAAAAATTATAACATTTTCTTAACTTTATAATAACATAACATAGTATTTTGCATATAATATTTTTCCAATATTTTTATTTGACAATATTCATAGAACATGGAAAATGTCCTTTTTATAGCATTTAATTTCACTAGAGTATTTTCTTAGCTTTATAATAACATAACATAGTATTTTGCATATAATATTTCTCCAATATTTTTATTTGACAATATTCATAGAAGATGGAAATTGTCCTTTTTGTAGCATTTAATTTCACTAGATTATTAAAAAGTTAGTGGATGTATCCCAACAATTATGAAACATTAATATAATAGCACATTCACATAAAGTGTTTGTCTGATAGAGAATACTTTCTAAACTTTAAAATCTTAAATAATAGGAGTTCGCTTTATGTAATGGTTTCTAGTTTTTAAAATATTAAATATTTGGAGTTGGTTATAATTCATTTACGTTTAGATTTTTAAGTATATAATGTTAATTTAATTTAAAATATTAATATTATATTGATTATATATAATTAATTGTTAATTGGGTTTAGTTTGAGTGGTTTGTATTGAGAGATAATTTCAGCGAGTGACTTGTTGAGTTCATAAAATTTGGTTTACCTCAAATACCATCCTCGAAATGAAAGGAAGTGTCTGATGGGTTTCCCTTCGCATTATAAAAAAAATTGAGATTTGATTTAACTTTTAGATTTGAGTCTATTATAATTAAATTTATTTTTTAAATCAATAAAATATTTGTTTTGTACAAGTTAAAATGGTACAAATTATAGCATTTTCTTAGTTTTATCATTTAAATATATCTTCCATTTTATTTGAACATAAAACTATTCCATTAAATCTCAAGTTCTTTATCGTCAATTCTTATCCATAATAATATAGTATTTAGCATATATTTCTCCATTATAAAGAAAAACTTTGGAGACAAATTTTAACTCATAAAATTAAAGAAAACAATATGCTTCAATTGAGGGACTGGAATTCTTATGTTGAAAATCTTTACAAATCTCCAAATGTCCTGGACAACATCCAAACCCTTTTTAATGGGGGAAGAAGTTTTTTTTTAGAAGACATAGAATTTTGGGCTAAGCAACTCACAAAAGGGAAGACTAAGGACATTGAAGGCCACTAAGTAGAAATTTTAAAAATTGGAGGGCCTATCCTCATCCCTCACATCCACAAGCTCTTCAATTTAGCAATCAAGTAGGGCTTCCCTAAACGCTAGACTCAAAGCCTCATTGTACCTATTTTTAAAAGTGGGATTAAAACAATCTCTCTAATTATAGGACCATTATGATTATCCCCCTCTTATCCAAGTTGTATGGAATTATTTTCGAAAAGAAGATCAACATATGGTTGGAAATCCACGAGAAAAAGAGCTAAAGGCCTGGTCAGATCTAGGAGCTATCATTCAACTACGGACCACCTTGTTACACTTATGATCATTGTGGAGGAGTGTTGCAATAGAAAAACCAATCTCCTATGTTGTTTTCTTGACTTTAGGAAAGTTTTTGACATAGAGCCTAGGACTAACCTTTGGAATAAATTAGAAGAGCTAAAAGTTCCTTTCGAGTTGATAGTTGTTGCGATAAGGTTGTACACAAGAATGTTATTTCCAAGTTTAGGAACACTAAGGGTTGGTCATAGTAAATTAGTTGTAATATAGGAGTTAAGTGAGGTTGTCCCATGTTCCCCACCCTTTTTGACATATACATTGACAAGTTAGAGAGTTGCTTTGAAGAAGTAGATTGTGAAGGCCCGACTCTAGGTAGTACAATCATCATCCCTTTTCTTTACATGGATGATATTTTTCTTATGGCAAGAAGAACATTTAAAAAATGAAGGTTATGATAATTAAATCCAAAAAGACTACCTACACTAATTTCGTGTATGACAACAACAACTTCGAGGAAGTAACATCATTCAAATATCTTGGAATAGATCTTCATCAAAAACTCAACTGGAACTATAACATCAAGAAAAGGATAAATGGAGGGGGAAAAAATTATTATGGGCTTGAAAACAGTTGTAAATCAATGAACCTTTTCCTACGAGATGAGAAGAAACTCTTTGAGATTCTTGTCACTCATGTTATCTTATATGGTTGTGAATTTTGGGGCTACAACATCTATATAAAAACATGGAGGAATATAGAGAAAATCCAAAAATGTTTTATAACTTATAATCTCAAAATCAAAGGCAATATACCCTATCCTATCCTCCTCATAGAAACGAGTCTTCCCCCCATTGAGAGCATGGCTATGACTAGGTACCTAATGTATAAGAACACGATAAACAACATGGAAGAAAAGATGATTCCTAAAATTGCTTCAAACTCTAGTCAAAACCATTTGCGTCTCAAGTGGGGCTGGCATAAAGATGTCAAATCTTGGCTAAAACATTGGGTTATACAAGAAGATGTCACTCTGGCGAAAAACGATAATATTAAAAAAATTAGACATCTAAATTTAAGGAGGAATTGTGGTAAGATAAGGAATTAGAGGATAAAATAAAATTGAGATACTATAAGGAGGTGATAAACCCTAATCTAGAATATCAAAACTATCTCTTTGTTTTAACTAGTTTAAAGAAGAAAATCAACAGTGTTAAAATAAGAATAAACACTCACAAGCTCCATAATGAAATAGGGCATTGGGAAATTGCTAAAACACCATGGGTCAAAATAAATTGTCATCTTTGTGATGCCAAGATGGTTGAAGATGAAAAAAACTTTCTCTTGGAATGTCTTGCATACACCCACATTAAATCGAAATTTCAAAATATTTGTTACGATATCAACCTTCCTAACCTTTTAACTCATCAAAACTATGGTGATTCAGGAACATTTCTCTCAAAGTTTTTCAAACACATAAACATAATTCTAAAGAAAACCAAATAATTTCCTGACCTTTCTTAAGATTTAATAGACAAAAATTGGTTTTAGAACATTAAATACCACCATTATCATCATCATATTATACAATATCTATTGATATTTTTTTCAACCTTAGTATTTTCCTTCTTTAACATTTGATTATTCCATATTCATCTCAATCAAATGATTGAATAGTGATTCTAATTTTTTTTCCTTCTTTAAACATTTGATTATTCCATATTCATCTCAATCAAATGATTGAATAGTGATTCTAAATTTTTGAAAGGAAAAGAATGGAATGTCAATGACCTCTTGATCACTAGTTTAATTCCTACTCACTATGCAAGCTTGTAGATTTTGGCATATGATCTTGTCATCACTAGTTTAATTCGTACCCATATCTTATTTTGTTACGGTAACTCATGGATTTTAGTGGCTTGAAGTTATTCCCCTCATTTTCAAAAGAAATAATATTTAAGGTTGCTTTTATACAAAAGATTTCGAAACTTGTAGAGATTAATATTTAACAATTTTTTATTATTAATACAACTTTTTTGGAAAAATTTAGGAGATTTTTTTGTCATATTTGTGAATGACATTTTTAGTAAATTTGTTGATGTAGGCTAGTTCATTTCATTCAACGAGATTCAAACTAAGTACTAACTAATACATAATTAACCAAATATTCAATAATATTAATGATAACTAATTGAGTTAACCCTTTAAAAAAATGTTTGGAACACTTTATCCCAACTTCAAATACTTAAGTGAAAATGATATCAATAATGCCTTTCCAATACTGTATAAATCAAAAGGTATACCCCTTACCTATCTCTTGATTGTGTTCCAAATAAATTTAAAAACTTTACAACTTTTCCACCCAAACAAAATTCTAAATCATTCAAACCTAAATAAATGAGAAAATTCCTCTTACTTTCTCATTCCATTGCATGATGATGTGCAAAATTCTACACGATGTTACTCCTAGTGCATAACAATTACATTTGTTATTATTAACGTGACTTTATACATACATCCTTAAAAGGTTCTCTTTCACTTATACTATATTATCATGACAATGTGGTATCCTCAAATATTAATGTCTTTAAAAAAAAAATATTTATAATTTTTTATGGATTGGAATCTATAGTTATTGGGACATAATGTAAAGGTAGCAAAATAATGTAAATTAGCCATTTTTCTCAAGGTTCAAAAATTACACCATTATAAGGTGAGAAGAGGTGAAAATGATGTATTTTAAATTTTCATTGTGGATTGGAGTAGTGTGAAATGTAAAATGTTAGAACTTCTTGGTGCACTTGAAATATTGATGGGGTAATATGCAATTTAGTTAGTTTGTTAAGAATTTGTTGAATAAAAGAAGTTGAGGACTGGTGAAGCCAATAAAATAAAAGGGAAATGGTAGAGACGAGAAATCAAGCTTAAGCTAGAGATGGAAATATATTATAATCATAATTATAGACAAGGTAACTAAGAACATAAAACCCACAAACAATGCTAGATGTCATGAAGAAATTGAAGAGAAATTTACTTTTGACATGTATGGATGACATCTATAACTTGTTGTAGATGGACATGTTTGGAAAATTTGTAGCAAATAAAGCATGTGCAAAGCATCTAGAGAAAAATCTTTCCTTGGTTATTGTTATATACCAAAAAATAAGAAGCATCTTAGCATAATGAAAGGATGATTTTTATCATTGAAATTTTGTAAGCATGAGCTACACCTTTAGGAAAATTCATTAAATCCATTCACAATCCATTCAAAATATGTTTTTATGTGAAATACCACAGGACCATAACATGAAACATTAAATCACCATTATAAACATTCCAAGCTTTGATATATAAAAAACACATCTTGTAGATTGTAAATCCTTGTAAGGGTGTTTTTTTTTGGATTTTTCATTCCAATGAACACACATACAATATTAGAGAGAAAATTGGTTGAGTATTTATTATACTTACAAATGGTAAATTCGGACTTTCAAGTGAAACCTTTTAACTACATTTAAATTTCCCAATATATCCAATTATACAACTAAGATTGGAGCACAAAACCCCCCAAAACCACCATTATCCATGAAATAAAAACAAGAAGAACGCAAGTAATAAATGAGGAAGGGAATCCATGAAATAAAAACAAGAAGAACGCAAGTAATAAATGAGGAAGGGAAATAAAATCTACCTACAATATGAATAGAAGCACTTGAGGCATTCTCACTATATTCATAAATGAGGTTTTTCACAACAGGTATTATTTTCCAAGAGGTGCTCAAAGGATTGATTCCTATACAACATCCCCAAAATTATACCAAACCAAAAAATGGCCTTGAACGACTTAAGTGGAGGCCAAAAGATAGTTGATTTGTAGTGTAGACTAACAAAATGGAAAGAAAGATACAATACAGAAGGACATAGAACCAAAACTTGTAGATTATTTTAGCGCAATAGATGTTTCGTAAAAAAATGTGATATGGAGAAATGTAATATGTATTATGTATTATGTGGATTTTAGTTTTGGTATGCTATGTGGATTGAAGGATATATTGTGTTGCAAAGTGATATTTTGATGAAAAATAAGGAGTTACAACCTAGAAGTGTAACATAGACATTTGATGGGTGTAATCCCAAATCATGTATAATGAACCAGACGATAAACCACTGTGGTTGTGTTATGAGCCAAACTCCAGAAATAGTATAATAATAGAAAAAGTAAGAACTCCACACCCAATGATAAATATTCAATGATTAACAATCCACTTGGAGGGGGAAATCACCTTTTACAATATATATCCAATGCATAAGACAATATGCTTATAGAAATGGATCTCCTTTATTATAAATCTGAGATAAAGTGAGCATGATGTAACCTACCACTAAGTTAACGCAACCATAATGAATAAAATAATAATGAATGAGTGTTATGAACTTAACATAGGGGCCTTGGGGGCCTTAACATAGCCCCCCCCCATTTAAAAAATATTTTCACTCAAAGTTTATAATTGAGGGTGTTTCTTCATGAACTGGTCATTTTCCAATGTAGCTTCCTCTTGTTAGGGTCCTAACCCGCACATAGGTAGAACAATATATTTGGATGT
>CBVK0102587961.1:0-22234 GCA_900067695.1 Picea abies
ATTTGGACTTCACTGGCTCGGAGAACCAAGAGTGGCTCGCTAGCCCAAAATAAATTACTCGTAGGATGGTAGGTAGATATCTCCTCAGGAATTAATGAGGAATGGGGGAACTGAACCGCCCATCCATAGGCGCCTCGAGCCTGACCACTGCAAGGGAAATCGTGCCACACGCAACCTCGCAAGAGGGAAATGCGTGAGAAAAAAGTGTGGAGGGGCAGACACAAGGAAAAGGGAAGAATTATGAATATATGCAGAGTGAGTGATAGCAGAGAAGGGGGAGAGTAACCCTTGTTCTCAGTCACTAGAAAACCGAGATGCAATCTTGCAGCATCGTGGTCTCAGCTCAGGTGTGGCTAGTGGTAAATCCATTGGGAGTCGTTGAGCCTACGATTGGGTGGAAATGAGCACCCCTCTCAGCAGTTGCACTAACTTTTGGTGTTATTTATGATAAGTGTCTTACATCTTGCATCGTGAAATTTATATGCTGACATATATGCTCTTAGTCTGTGTAGTTTTATGAATGGTTTGAGTATAAGACTACCTGTGTAGTGTTTTTTATTCAGAAATGGTGGTTGCATGCTTATAATGGAAGGGCCATGTATGGCTTATGTTTATAAACAAATTTATATGTATATACGCACATTGAATCAATTCAGAATTCAAGCTGTCTCTCGGGAAATATATACCCTTATCCATCTTAGGTGATAACCTGGATAAACCTCCCCATAGAGACACCCTTTTTAAAAGCTCAGAAGAGGTAGCACTTTGTGTTCAAAGACTTTGCAGAGGTGCAGAGGTCGTAGAATTCCTTGAGGATTCGAAGAATAAGTATCAATCAATGGATAAGATCCTATCAGAGGATCTGCGGTCATTCATGACCGTTATATTGGAGGAATAAACGAGGGCATTAAATACCTTAACCCCTTTTTCCTTTATCTTCGTGAGTAGCGAAGGAATCATGACCGTAGATCCCCAAGGTTTGTGGGAGTATCTGGACCATTGATTTTTCCACGTCTAGGGAGCAATGGGAGAGGGCACATCATGGGACAGATCCAAGCTGTCAGATCTTAGCTAGAAAAACCAACAGCCATTGGATCTGTCGAGAGCTGCAGGAGGTTTAAAACCTCACGCGAAGAGTAGTAGAGAAAAAGTCTTGAAGGGGTTGTATCAGGATATCAACGATTCGAAAGTTTGGGAGTCCGGAGGATGAAGGTCTAGACACTCAACATCAGAAGTTCTAAATTTTTGAAAGGATCGAAGCCGTCCATCTGCGGGAGGACGCGTGTCGCGAGATCATCCTCTTCGAAGACTCGGGCATCAGGACTTAGCGAGGTGAGCGGCTAGACTTTGTGAGTGGAAAAGTCGCGAGCAAATCAGGACCGTCCAACTGAGGAGGACAGGTGGTAGAGATCAAGGGATCTTGCGAACTCGGAGGTTCACAAGGTAAGAGCCCAAAGGTTGGGTGCTCCAAGTTTCCAGTGGCGAATTCATGAGGAGCGGAGACAGCTGTTGGATCCAGAGAATGGGAGGACCGTTGGATCAGGAACCCCATCACCTATCACGCGTTCGGGGGTTCGAAGGTTGAAAGGAGTCATTTACGAATTCACGAGTAGCGAAGCGCCGAGATCCGAGCATGAGAGAACATGTGGTAGAACTTCAAGGTGGGGCCCACGTGATTGATGGGTGGACAAGAGTCGCCTGGAGAAGGGAGTCAACACTCCGTTGAATTCTCACGTCTCGGGGATTCGCAGGATAAGAGCATGAGAGCTCAACCCTTGGAGTCATGAAGTCCCGAGTCGCAAGATCGCGATGTGATCTAGGTCATTGATCAAAGAGAAAGGATAGCCGTGGGATCTGACGTCTCGATACATCGCGTATCGGGGATTCGTGAGTTTGGAGGTGGAAGACCAAACCCTTGGAGTCACAAAGTCCCGAATAGAAAGAAGTAGGAGCAACCATTGAGTCAGGAACTCCTCTTCATATCAGATATCGGGGACTCGGAGGTTGAGGGGAATCAGTTTCGACTGTAGAAGTCCCGAGCTTGTGAGTTGCGAGAGCTTGTGCAACACATGACACGTCCGCTTGGTGGGACCCATGTGGTTGATGGGTGGTGTAATGATAATATGCCCAAGGAGAGGGAGAAGTGGTGATAGGTGGTGGACGTGTGTTGTTTGAAATGGGAGTGAACATCCTGTTGACTTCTTGTACTTCGGGTTCTCATAAGAAAGGAGCCCAAAGGCCCAACAACTCAAGTCATGAAGTTGAGAGTTCCGAGAAGCCCGGAAGGAGTCAAACCTTCCTTGACTTTCACGTCTCAGGGTTTTGTAAAAGAAGGGCCCAGAGGTTCAACCTCTCAACTCGCGAACTTGTGAGTTGCAAGCAAGGCTAGTAGTTAGCCCTAGCCGGTGGTCACACATGGAGAGCGCTAATAAGAAGGGGCCATACCATATCAGAATATTGGGTATGGACAATTGGTGAAGAAAATTTGAGGGTCTTTGACTCGTGACTTGCGAGGTCGCGAGTTGTGAAAGGTGCTTGTATTTAGGTGCATATGTGGTCCTATCGAGATAGGGACTAAATAAAACGGATCTAGTGCCTTGTCGTTGAATAGCGGGTAGATCTAGATGACCAGAATCTGCATGCCTAGATCTACGACCACGGTTTCATTCCAGAGCCCCCTCGCCATCCTACCTTTAAGATTGGACTCATTTGTATCGCTGAGTCGTGAAACACGAAAAGGCGCCTGGTTTATTTGGCCTGTGGTCCTAACCCACGATCAGAGGGAGGTGAACAGGGAAGAACTAGCTTATGCTAGGCCCCCGTAGGACTTCGAGGATTCTGTCCCTTGAGGAAAAGTGAAAATTTTATTATGCCGTAGGGGGTGTGTTACAACTTAGGATGTTTTTTGTAGTATCCTCGTAAAAAATGTACCATTGTCTAGTTTACCACCTTTGTTTGTCCATTTGTATATGAATTAAAAGTCATTCTCTTCTTTAACTTAGTGTCCATGAGCTCCCATAAATGAGACCAAAACTTCCTCAAGAAGCGAGATTTGCGATCTGATATGATATATGTAGGCAACCCAAAATAAACCCATATATTAGAAAAGAACAGTTGTGTTGTTTGTTCAACTATGACATGTTTCTTACATGGAATTAAAATACACATATTAGTCAACCTGTCTACCATGACATATAAATAATTATGACCTGTTCTGGACATCGAAAAACCTCCAACAAAATCCATAGACACACTTTCCCATCGTTGAGAAGGTACTAGAAGTGGCGTATATAATCCCAACTTTGTGTTGCTAGGCTTACTTGTGGAACACACAACACACCCTTTTACATACTTGGAAATTGTCTCATTCATTCAAGACCAGTAACAATATCTTTGCAATTGAGCTACTATCTTACCTAGCCCAAAGTCACCAAAAATGAGAGATGTATGAGCTTCTTCGATTACATTTTCTCTTTCATCCCTAGGTACACAAAGTTTTCCAATATGATATAATAAGTTTCCATGCAGATGATAATCCAATTGTTGATTACCATGAGTTAAAGCCATATATACATATTTAAAATAATAATCCCTAACATATTTTTCAACATAACTTTCATGAGCTAAATAATTATGCTTTAATATTGTAGATGCATTGATCATTGATCTTGATAACATATCTGTAAGCTTGTTTTGAATACATTTTTTATACTTAATAACCAAATGAAATTGTTGTAAGAAACCTATACACCTGAAATGTCATGACTGTTGTAGCTTGTTCTGTGATTGAAAATTATATAATGGATGATGATCTATATGAACTATTGTCTCATTTCCCATCGAGTAATGCTTCCATTTTATAAAACTTTGCACCAAAGCATACAATTCCTTTTCATATGTTGGATAGTTAATTAATGCTTAAGTAGAAGTATCATAATGATAACATATCAGTTTACGTTGCTGCATCAAGATTTCTCCCATGGCATATCCTCTTGCATCAGTTTGAATATCAAATCCCTATTGCAAATCTAGCAAATCCAAAACTGGTACAATGCTTATCTTTTCTTTCAATGTCTCGAAGGATTTCCTCTTCTTGTCTCCCCATTGAAAGAATTGTTTCATACTTGTCAATGCATGAAGAGGAGAAGATATGAAATATAAGTTAGCAATGAGCTTTCTCCAATATCGTACTTCTCCTAAGAAGCTCCTGACTTTCCTGGAAAAATTTATCTTTGGCCAATTTACAATAACTTCCACCTTTGAGGGGTCTATCTCTAGTTGACCATTCCCTACCATGTAACCCAAATATACCATAGAATTTTTTCCAAAATCGCATTTAGATATATTTATATACAACTTCCCCTTTTTTAAGAGTTCAAAAACTATTATGATGTATTCATTATATGATCTTCCCATGTTCGACTAAATATCAAGATGTCATCTAAGTAGACAATGACAAAATAATCTATAAAATGCCTGAACACATTGTTCATTACACTCATAAATTTTGTAGGTGAATTGCATAAGACAAATGGAATAATCGAACATTCAAACAACCCATGATTTGTCTTGAAAGAAGTTTTCCATATCTCACTTTCTACAATTATGATCCGATGGTAACCACTTCTCAAATCTAACTTAGTGAAATAAACAACATTTCTTAACTAATCCAATAAATCATCAATTCTAGGAAGAGGATATCAGTTATTTAATATGATCTTGTTCATTGCTAGAGAATCAATATACATCCTCCACGTACTTCCTTTCTTTGGAACTAATACAATAGGATATCCATACAGAGAGGAACTAGGTCTTATGATTCCTTTATCGAGCAACTCCTGAAACTGATTCTTTGTCTATGCATTCTCTATCATTGATGACCTATACATACCAATGTTAGGAAGTGGAGCATCCTATTGCAAATGGATTTCATGTTCAACCTCCCTATTAGAAGGAAAACTTGTAGGTTCCTGAAATAACTCATCATAGTTAGAAATGATATTTTCCTCTTCCTGTTTATGATTTGGATCGCAACCCGATAGAGCATCTGACATATCTTCCTCCTTTTGTTTAACCACCATGAGAATAAAGGATTTACTTGCATTCACAAGTCTCTTAATTTTTCCTATGCTCACTAAAGAAACATTAGTTTTTATACGATGAGCTCTGAAAATATACTCAATCCCATCCTTGAAAAGGTGATATTTGTTCTCTTCGTGATAAAATACATCTTTTTTGTCAAATAGATATGGACTTTCCAAGACAATTTCAGAAATTTCAAGTGGCATGACATCTAACTTAACCTCATCAAAGAACTTAGCTACAATTTCAAATCAGATTTTACATTGCTTCATCACTTGCAACTTAGCATCCTCACACACCCAACCTAATGGATATGGTTTCACATGAGGTGTGGTCTTCAAACCCATATTATTAACAAGTGATTCAAATATTAAGTTAACTTGAGATCCAATGTCGAACAAAATATCTATCTTTGTATGCTTCACTATAACTCTGACATGAAAAAGCTCACTTCGTCTCTTTTGATGAATAACAATTTCCAACTTAGCAGATTGAAATGAAAGATTAGTAGTAGATATATGTTTTCTTCCCATTTCCATAATCTTACTTTCATCTCCTGAATTTGATCCTAGATCATGTTGGGTTGATTCAATAGTCTTTTGTTTCCCCTTATCCTGAAACTTATTTGGTCGTAACTCTGGATGAAACTTCCAACACTGTGCTTCCTCATGTCCCTTTCTCTTGCAATGAGAACATGCAATTTTCTCTTCATCTCGCTTCATTGTAGCTTACTTCTTACTCTTCCATTTTCCTTTTTATTTCTTATCGAACTTGTGTGGCTTCTTATCCTCAATCACATGTTTTCCCTTGCTAGCTTCAAGATGAGTATCTTGTATTGACACTTCATTAATATTAGTAGGGTTAAACATCAATATAGTGTGTTGAAGATATGAATGCATACCACTAATATACTTCATAAGAGTTTCCCAAGTATATAACAAAATTCCCAAGGATAACACATTATTCTTAAATTTATGTGTATATACTTGAAAATTTTCCCCTTTTCCTTTCCTTATATGTAGCCATTTTATATAATTGCAGTTTTCAGATAAGCCAATAGATAAAATTATGTTCTTATTGCATTAGTAAATTCATCCAAAGAAGAAAGTACTTTACCTTGTTGAACAAGACCAACTTGTGTCTTACTCTCCCACCCTATCAAGGTTTTGTCGCCCAGATGAATAGTAACCAATTGTATATTTGTAGTGTCATCCACGATCCTATGTACTATGCAATATGCTTCGATCTATTTGATCCAATTATCCAACTTATCTGTGTTCAATTGTCCATCATAAATTGGCAGTTCAAACTTTACATCTAATTTTAATAAAGGAAAATCAGTCATATGTGAATACTTCCTAGAGGGATTCTTCTTATGAGAAGAATGTTCACTTTCTCCATTGGTATATGATGATGAGGAATGATCCAAAAAGGATCCAGAGAAGTCTAAGAACAACTCAAAACTCACAGAGGAAACTCAAGATGCTCATAATGGCTTCAACAGACAAAGAAAGGGAAAAAAATCAAAGTTCCCAAAACTTAGTTAAAACAACATGATCACAAAGAGTGTGTCACAAGATTTCTAACGACACAAATGACTTGTCAAACAGAGTTATGCATCAACAGATATAAGCGGTCAAATTTCAGGTCAAACTTGGTCAAAAAGTCAAAAAGGTCAAGGTGAAACGTGGCACCACTGCAAGGGTGACGCGTGGCACATCCATACAGATGACATGGTAGAGTGATGATTTGGCATGGTATGACATGGAAAGGTCGTACAAGTCTGATGGAAGACACCTGGGCGAATTAAGTTGTGACAAGTGTCATTTTATTGGGAAAATGTTATGGTGCCACGTGGCACCCCTCTAGTGGTTGGCATGTGACAAAAAATTTATATGACTCCACAAGAATAAAACCCGTAACCTCTTAGCCCAAAGTCCTCACACCTCCACACTAGCCAACTTACCACTACATGTTCCTTGTTTATACATTAGCGCGGATATTATTTATGCTTAGTAATGTTCTATGGGCGCGGAAGAAAAGGGCTCGGCCTTTGGCCCAACGCTTGGTTATATGTTGATCCACGTGATCACCCTTCATATATGGCATATCCACCATTCTAGCCAGCATATCCGTCATTTTAATAACCTTTCCGCTATATATATCCACTGCCAAACCACCGCCATATTTATCGCACATGCCAAAAATAGGTTGCAACTATATGCATATCTGCCAACTAAACCTTAACTTAGACTCCGCTAACCACTCCACCAATGACTTCACTTATTACATAACTGCCAAATTTTATTATCAAAAGGGGTGTCCTTCAGAGTAAGACGGAGGAGAACCAAGTGCACCCGTACATATTAGTATGGATTTTTGCACGCAGTTTGATATTTTCCAGTGATTTATTATAGAGGAAGTGGCACGAAAATCGAGGTAGGGGTGTCTCTTGGGCCTAGAAATGTCAGACTTGGATCGAGGCGTGGAGACAATAATTTTTAGGTAAAATGACACTACAAACATAGTGGTGGTGTTAGTTTTATGATATGAGAAAAGCTTCTATAGCTTAACTCCAGAATGAGGTATACTTATGTATTTTACCCAATTCTTTTGTGGAGTTAATAAAAAGACCTACCCATTTCAGAGAAGGACTTGGAGATGTATTCCACCAGGGACGAACTCTGTTATCAAGTTCTTTTTGTTCATATTGCATGCTTATGTCTCTTTCTTTTTGAGCTTTTCCTTCTTTATGGTGTACTTTAGTTTATTCTCATTTAATACAATTATTTAATAAGTCACCTCACGAAAAGATCCTGGATCAAGGACAATGGTGAAGAGGGTTCTGCAGGTGCTCCACCTTCACCTCATCCTTCATCTTTCATCGAAGATTCTCCATGACAATATTTTCAACTCTTCGATACAAGTCATCTATTATTTCCTTAATGGAATGAAGTATACCCATAACTTCCTTGGGTGTCACGGGAGGACATTATTCTTCATTTCCTTCGAAAGCCACCTTTTTCTTTCAAAGAATTCTTTGAATATCTGGCTTATAACTTCCAAGATTTCCTTTACCAAGCTTGAATCTGGACCTTGTAATCATTCACTTGCAAACACTGATCAAAAACCAACTATGATACCAATTTGATCCAAAAATCCTTAGATGTTAATTTATTTCTAAATTACACATAAACATCTAACTTGATTCAAAATAATAATGATCACTTTGACTATTTGCATAACACATGTGAATTCACTTATCTATACACAATCACTTCAATGATAAATAACTTGTAAGATAACTGAGAAAAGTAGAAAAAAAATAATATAACACATACAAAAGTTTGTTAACAGAGTTCTCCCAATGCAGGCTACATCTCGAGGTCCGCTTCCAATCGAGACCACTTTATTAATGCTCAAATGATTGTTTTTTACAGTGATATTTTTACATGTTTCTCAAACTTAGAAATAGAGTGCACCATTGAATTCCTCTTGAAATTCTGAGAAAATTGAGTATAAACACACTATACTTTCCTCAAGGAACCCTTTGGCATGCATTACGATACAAAATCAAAGTCTAGATACCCTTTTTACATGAAATTTGATGCACACATGCAGAAGTTGGGAACCCATTTATAAAAATCCACACTCTGTATTGTATTGTACTGTAATGTGTCCCTTTCCTCGATCTGTGCACTGGCTTAAATAGGGTGTGGGCCCTAACTATGATCTGGACCTTGGGAAAACTTTTAATGTGGTATTTTTGCATTCCAAATCAATAGGTGCCTTTGGCGTGGTGATAAATTAATTGGTATAGTGGAGGGGAGGTCACAAGATCGAGCCCACATACCTCTCCTCTATCGACGCTTTGTTATAACCACAAACTATATTTGGTTGGCATTGGTTTAAGTTCTGGTGGAATATATTTATGCTATCCCTGCGATCGTAGGTTATGGTTACATTGTAATATATATACCATGGGCTTGGGGAATATCCCTCGACCTCTTTTCCCACCGATTCAAACTTAAAACAAACTCAAATAAATAATATGTCGTATGACTATTAGGTCACAACCTTTGGCATGTTGGTAAGTTGTTAGATTTGCAGGCGTGAGGTCGGGGTTCAACTCTTGTCGACCCATAAAATTTTAATAAACCTTAACTGAAAAAGGCCAATGGGAGGCTTCCACATGGCAGTGTCTCATTGTTCCACCTACTCCCGTATGCCATGTGTCAAAACCTAGTTTGTCCACTTGTGTTGTATAGTCTCCTTGTCACCTTGTCCATTCAGTTGTACAATGTCCATGTGGTTCTTTTTTGTATTTCCATGTCATCATCATACGATCCTATACATATGTGCCACATGTCACCCCTCAAGTGGTTCCATGTGTCACCTCCTTCTTTAACTTTTGATGTTATTTGACCAAAACTTTAACTGGTCATAACTTTTGCATACGAACTCCATTTGAGGCAATTTTTGTTCCATTGGAAAGATATCATCAAGCTCTACACAATGAATTAATTTTAGAGAGAATTTGGGATGATCAATTTTTTAACATTTCTAGATCCTTCTAGACCTCTTTAAGCATTCTATATCCTCCTAGATCACTATAAGAGAACAAGGGAACACAACCAAGGAAGGAAAGTTTTGTAAATACAATGAGAGCAAGAGAGATTTTTTTATTTAGAGGAAGATGAAGAGGAGGAACTTCCTCAAGGAGCCAAGTCACTCCACTTGGGAGGACTTGCACTATATTAAGGTGGATTCATTGAACATAATTGGGTGAAATTCTTTTGGGTTGATTTTGGTGAACTCTAGAAAATGCAGGTTTGTTGGAAGCATATGTGAGGTAGAACCAAAATCTATGAAGTCTATGGAAAAGAAAAGATAGAGTTTACGAAAATGAAGAGACAACAAGTATGAAGTTGGAGGCATGTATGAGGTGCACCGTAGGTGGCTGCGGAGACAGTTGCAATGGAGAGTCTTGCTGAGGATATGTGTTTGAGTGTCTTGGTGAGGTCAGGCGAGTCGTTTGAATTTTCCCTATTGTAGACTGAGCCAGTAGTGCTCACATTGTAATTGTTTTGCAATAACAGAGACTTATTCGGGTGTTAGGCATGGTTCGTGTCACAGACACTATATATGTATTTGTCTTTCATTTGTTTGATGGTTCTCTTGGCTTCTCATGTTCTTGGATGTATGCTTAAAAATGACGAAGTGTTAAAGAAGTTAATGAATGTATAAGTATACAAGAGCTGCACTAGAGTGTGTGACTCACCGATAACCTAAAAATCAGTATGAGTATGTTGTAGGTGATGAGGTGTAGTTTGGATGAAGTAACCTTGGTGTTGCCAAGAAGCCAAGCATGAAACAACATGGTGTTGCATGCCCTCATGAGATGCATGATCACAAGATTCGGCTAGGCACACTGTGGGGACATAACATGTTCCAAAAACTTCTAGGCACTCCTCTTTTGTATCCTACTGTTTAGGGACATTATACAGCAAAATTTCAAGGCGTTCCTATAGCTAGGTGGCCTATTCCCAAGTTTTATTCTTCATTCTCTGAAAATCATTATGCGAAGGCATGGAAAAGAAAAACTCTATCTCAATAAAGGTTGTATGTTGAGATACACTAGGTGTAGGCTACAAAAGGATCGATGGCTTACGTGACGTGGGATATCATTCACACAATTGTCAAAAAATCCTAGGGGTTCCATAACAAAAAACGTCAGGTCGATCTACTTGTCTCTTCATTTTCAATATGCAAGGCATGTAGCATGAATTTCCCGCATTCCCTAGATGATGACCTTGGAAATCTCAAACTTAAATGCATTACTATCATAGAATTTTTTTTGAAATGAATAATCAACATATTTAAAGAACCGGTCACTCAAAATTACAATTGAGCTATTCCCTAACATTATTAAGTTTTTTTATTCCAATTTCTTTTGCAGGGAAATCAACAAGCCATTTTTCACAGATGATCTGAAACATGTTATTTTTCATTGATGTAAACATGCATACGAAAATACAAAGAAAAATTGAGGAAATTGATTGCTTATAAATTGTTTTCCAAACAATTGAATGAGGGTGAGCAATTTTCCACCCAGCTATAGGCATTGTTTCCCATCAATCTCTCTACAACAGGCCAACCCGTAGCTAGACCATGATACCACAAGGGAGAAATTGTCATTCTTAGGAATTTTATGTGCAATGAATCAACTAAAAATGGAATTTGATCCCCTGGGAACAATCTGTTGAGTTTTCATGTACGTAAAACATTTCTTGGACACCCCATTTCCTGCCCCACATAGCACAAGGAGAGAAATTCCTTCTCTGTTACATAGTCCCTTAGAAGTCTCCCCCTCAAGTTCTCTTATGTGTGTGCCTAGCAGGGTCCCAACTATAGTCATGTAATTCTAGTGATTTCCTAGGTTTCGTTCTCTTCTTTTTGTGGCACAAAACTTTTTTTTTTTACTAGACCTTTTCACCTAATATCACTATTTCTTTTGGTTGTACTCAAATTCCTCCTTGTTTTTCCCATGCATCTTGACTTCCTCTCATGTTTTCCAAAACTCATTGTACTCAACCCATACCTTAGTAAGTTTATGAGATGACTCTCTCGTCCACCTCCCCCTTATAGTTAATGACATATGTCTCTTCAAATGGTTACTTGCTTGTACTCTCATAACTAAGTAGGTGACTTCTTCTACCAACCTCCTTATATTAATTCAATGATTGGTCTTGGATTATTAAGTCAAAAGAAGAAAAAAATATTTGCTCATAAAATAAATTGATAAGGTGGCTTGGGTTCTTTAACATGTGGAACTCACTTTAGGCCTCCTCAATTTTCCCCTCTCATGGTATCATGACCCTTATAGATGTTCATATTCAATAAATTGTTTGATTTCTTCATTAGTTAAAAATAAAAATGTGTGTAATGTTTAATATGTTCAGATTATCATTATAATTAAATATCCATCTTAAACTAAAACAACATAAACTATAATTAATTACAAATTAATTAAACAATAAAAAATAAGACATTACAATATATTAATATTGTTATTATAAAATTATATCATAATAAATATAAAAAAAAGTATATTCATATCCATAGACAAAACGATGATCTAAGAGAAATACATTGAGATGTCTTCTTCATAATAACACATAATATTATTTTACATCTTGATGTTAAGAAATTAAATTATATATAATTTTTTCATTATATTATTTATATTTATATATTAAAATTATTTAAATGCTTTCCAATACTATAGATGGAAAATGATGAATTTAAATCATTGTACGTAGTTTGGAAAACATTGTTTTAATTTAGATTATTAAATTTCTCAGAGTTAATCATATCTTGCACGGCCACGTTGTCCTTTGTTGGCTTCCACTAACATATATCAAAGTCTTTGAATTGTGGAATTTCATTGTGCAACAACCGTCGACTTCACAAATAGTAGAGAATGGTTAAACCTTTTTGAATTAAGGTCAATGATTCATGTGAATATCATATTTTAATTGTATGGCTTAAGTGCAATCCAAGATCAAGAACACCTTGTTTCTTGTGCGAGGCGTCGCACATGTGGTATCTTTTTTTTCCACAAAAAAAACAGTTTCTTTGTTATTCATTGTGAATCAATATCAAGAACACCTTGTTTCATGTGGCGTTGTATATGTGGTATGGTGTGGAGTTTAGTCTTCATCATTTACGTTGAAATTTTATAAAGCAATTTTTTCAATATTGTATATAAAATTATCACAGTGCTAACTCGTAGCTCGTGAACACCGAAAGATTTATGGTGGATTAAAAAAACTTTCGCATTAAAAAAAATTCAGTAAAAAAACGTCAGGCCCATGCATGAAGAAAACCCTCCACATCTCAACCACGTAATCTCCACTGACAAAGGGATGAAGAATAATTTATTAAACGTGGCAATCATATGATGTTACAATAATTTCTTAATATGATTAGGTAAATGTTAAAAAGTAAATAGGTTAACGGACGACTAAAAATATGCCAGCATCTTCAATGCATAACCAAAAAATTATTTGTTATTCATCTTAAATCAAAATAAAAAAGATCTCATTTCCATATTTCAGTGGTGTTGCACATGTAGTATGGTGTGGAGTTTAGTTCCCATCATTTAAATTTAAATTTTATAAAGTAACTTTATCGATATTGTATATAAAAAATTTCTTTGTTGTTCATTGTGAATCAAGATCAAGAACACCTTGTTTCCTGTGGCGTTGCACATGTGGTATGGTCTGGAGTTTAGTCCCTATCATTTAAGTTAAAATTTTATGAAGTAACTTTGTCGAATATATAAAAAAATTCTTTATTATTCATCTTGAATCAAGATCAAGAACACTTTGTTTCTTGTGGTGTTGCACATATGGTATGGTATGGAGTTTAGTCCCATCATTTAAGTTCAAAGTTGTGGTATGGTGTGGAGTTTAATCCCTATCATTTATATTCTATTTTTATGAAGTAAAAATATCAATACTGTATATAAGAAATTTCTTTGTTATTCATTGTGAATCAAGATCAAGAACACCTTGTTTCATGTGGCGTTGCACATGTGGTATGGTGTGGAGTTTAGTCCCATCATTTAAGTTCAAATTTTCAAATTTTATGGAGTAACTTTATCAATATTGTATATAAGAGTTTTGTAACTATGAGGCGGAGTTTAATCCCATCTACCTAAATTCAAATTTTATGAAATAATTTTATTTATATGATATAGGAGAATTTTTTTTTATATGAGATCCATACCAAACTTCTTTGATTGTGTGTACATTAAAATAATAACAGCTCATAGACAAGTCGTGCAATGTAATATAAATTAAACGATACTATAAAACTTTCCATATCATGCAACAAAACTAAAAATTTACTTGTTTCATTGCTCGGTTATGTGACCATGAAATGATAAGTTTAACTACATAAAGGGTGAGACGGGAATATTTTAACAACACAAGGGTCGGAATATTTTATCAACTTGAAAACTTATTCGAGTTTTGAACTATTGCATTCAATCTGGTCATAAAACGTAATTGTTATACCTAAAATTAACCATATATAGAACGTAGTGGTTATACTTGTAAGTAAAAAAATATATTATAATAATTAATTAGAAGATTAGGATGAGGGTTAATAAAAATTAAATTGATGATAAAGATGGTAAACATTCACTAAAATCAGATTTGGTTTATTGGACCTTAAAAAATATGCAATGATTTAGATTTCTTTAAAATTTATTTATGTGCTTGAGAAACATTAAGAGAAGTGTTCTAAGATCGTCATAGTTTTGATGAGTTAGAAGGTTAGGAAGGTTGGTATTGTGACAAATATTTTGAAATTGGGATCTTATTTGGGTATACATAGCACATTCTAAAAGATAGTGTGTTTCATCGTCAACCCTCTTAGTGTCAAAAACATGGCAAGTTCTTTAGACCCATGACATTTTGGGAATTATTCAATGTCTAGTTTCACTATGGAGCCCATTAGAGTTTGTTCTTATTTTTGCAATGTTGATTTTCTTTCCTATGTTAGTCAAAATAGAGAGATACTTTTGATCTTTTAGATTACGGTTGATCACCTCGTAGTATCTTAATTTTATTTTATCCTCTAATTATTTATTGCATCGCAGTTTCTCCTTAAATTTAGAAAAAACAATATTTTTAATATTATCGTTATTTTGTACAATGGCCTCTTCCTTTATTCCCCAATTATTTACCCAAGACTTGGCATATTTATGTCATCCTTGCTTGAGTTGCAAGTGGTTTTGGCTAGAGTTTGAAGAAATTTTAGGAAGAGTCTTGTCTTCCATGTGTATATCGTTCTTGTAGATTAGGTACCCTGTCATAGTCATGCTCTCACTAGGGGAAATGATTAATTCTAGGAGAAGGTTAGGATAGGATGTATTTCCTAGATCTGCTCCATCTTTCTCCAAGATTCACTAGATATACTGCATCCCAAAACTTCACATGCATATAAGATAAAAGGAATAATGAGAGTCTCAAAGATGATTTTCTTCTTATCCCATATTCAAAGATCCTTTGATTTACAATTGTTTTCAAACCCATAATAATCTTTCCACCCTCTATTTATCATTTTATTAATGCGATAGTTCTTGTGATGAATGATTAGTTTGAGATATTTATATGAAGGCTCCTCCTCTAAGATGTTGTTATCATATACAAAAGTATCATAAGTGAAATTTTTTAAATTAATTATCATAACCTTTGTTTTCTTAGTGTTGACAATCATACTCATATTAGAGCATCAATCCTTGAGGATTCTTAGTTTCTTGTCAATATCAAAGGGACATGTTGCTATAAGAACAATATCATTAGTGTAAATACGAAGGATGTTGATTATGCTAGCAAGAGTCGGGCCAGCACAACCTTCTTCTTCCAAAAAATCTTCTAACTTGTCAATATATATATGCCAAAAAGGGTATGGGATAGGGGACAACCTTGCTTGACTCGTATATTAAAATTGATTTCAATCGACCAATCCTTAGTGATCCTAAAATTGGCAATAACATTCTCATACAGCCTGACCATAACATCTCCCAACTTGAAAGGAACTTTTATCTCTTCTAAACTATTCTAAAGATTAGTCCTAGGCATGGTGTCAAAATATTTTCTAAATTCAATGAAACAAAAAAGGAGATTGGTTTTATTATTGCGACACTCCTTTGAAATGATCCCAAGAGTAACAAGGTGGCCCACAGTTAAATCATTTCTCCTAAATTTTTCCTAGCCTTTAACTCTTTTTCCATGTCTTTCTATCCATATCGTAATCTTCTTTTCCAAAATAATTCTATATAGCTTGGCTAAAATGGGGCTAATCATAATGGTTCTATAATTAGAGGGATTTTTTGTATCCCCACTTTTAGAAATTGTTACAATGATGCTCTGAGTCAAAGGTTCAAGAAATCCCTAATTGATTGTTAAATTCAAGAGCTTGTTTACGTGAGAGATGATGATAAACCTTCCAATTTATAATATTTCATCTTGGTAGCCTTCAATGTCCTCACCTTTCCATTTTTTTAGCCACTTAACCCCAAAATGTATGTCTTCTATAAAAAAAAAATCCATCGTCTATAAAACTATCTGGAATGTTTTCCACAACATTAGGAGATGCACAAATATTTTAAGGTAGAAATTCGAGTCCCCCAAGGGATAATATTATTTTCTTTAGTTTTACAAGTCAAATTTTTCCTCCAAGTTTTTTGAGAATCTAGCTTAGACATGTGCAAAAGATTATCTTTCTTTCTAATGATATGGTGCCTCTTTCCCTTTTAATTAGTGTTTTGTATCTATTTACCTGATTGGATTTTAAGGACTCATTACAATCATGCCTAATGGATTTTCTATTAATTTTAAACTCATTATGATATCAAGGATTGATTGTTCTATTATTCTTTTTACATAACACCTCGATAGAGTACCTGTTAACGGAAGTAGAGAGGGTTTTCATAAAATTATGATATAGGTATTAAATATTGTTCTTATAAGATACAATATTTAATTCACTATTTAAATATTTTAAGAAAATATCAACTTTATTTTTGTCAAAACGAAAGTTCCTTTGGTTATTAGGATTCTCTTCAATGGGGATTTTATACATGAAAAAGTTTAGAGTTATGGATAACATCTATTATCATAGTTGCGATCATGGTCATTTAAAAGGTCTAAAACTATTATCTGGTTGTATACATGGATATCATATATCACATAATTGACGCCATTACAACCCAACCCATTGATACAAATCAACTGGTTGGATTTTGGCCACTTCATTATGTTGTTGCAAGTTATTATATTTTGAGAACTGCAGAGCTTGATTGACTCGGTACCAAACAAAGTTTCGATAAGTCTTCAAAGTTTCTTTTGTCTCTATTAGCTAAAATAAGGTCCTCATCTAGCAATAGAATATTAGGGCTGGAATCATTGCTCAAAAGAATTGCTTGATTAGTTGCAATTCTAGCATTAAAGTCTCCTATCAAGATGATACTACCTTCATTTATCCGATTGCAAATATCTTGTTCTAAGCTATTGTAGGGAGAATTGTAATCTATAATTTTTTTCTTATAGAAGGTAGAATTAATAAGTGGGAAATAATAAATTGCTATATAAATTTTGTTTCTAATAATATGTGAAGTCTGCATCGATATGTATTGATTGATAAGGTCTTTCTTATAAGGTCGAATGTGAGGAGAAATGATTCTTTTATGTAGCAAGATATACCTCCAGTCCCTCTGCAATATGATTTCTTGTTTGATACTAATGCCAAGACAAATCCTTTTATATTAGGGATTGTAGGTTCTTCATGTTCCCAAATTTAAACTAGAAATATAATATTAATTTCACTTAAAATCTAACTTAACATAAATACTTTACTCCATTAAAAAACCACAATAATTCCTGGAAAAAATCATAATACTACAAATTCATATTTAATGACAATACACAAAACAAAACATAACAATTATACCTTTAATTAAAAATATATTATAATAACTAATTGGAAGATTATGATGAGAGACATAGGGCCATTAAAAATTAAAACAAGCAACCCAAGTTCACTATAAGAATAATAATTCTTAGATGAAGCTCTCTACATTGTTTTCCCGTGAATAAAAAGAGACATAATTACACCATAATTTGTGAAGGTGAACATCATGGTTCTTATCCGATTTTTATGTTTATTGATTATATGATAAATGATAAAAGGACCACGGATATATCGATCAAGTAAAGCATTTTGTTAGCAATGTAGCATATGAACATGATATAGTGCATGTGTAACATTCATTAAAGTAAAATTTATGAATGTAAGATGATATAGAAAAGCTAGATGTTATTGTCTAACTCGATGGAAAGTAATGTAACATACATGGTCCACATGTTTGGAAAAGTGAAAATATTAATAAAACATATTGATCTAAATTTATAGATAATGTAAAAATGTGTTAAAAAATAAAGTATTAATAAAATATAATAATATTAAAATTATAGATATAAAAAATTGATAATTTTTAGTTATAATAAAATGTAAGGTTATGAAAAAGGTGGAAAAGTGAAAATATTAATAAAATATATTGATTTAAATTTATAGATAGATAATGTAAAAATGCATTAAAAAAATGAAAGTATTAATAAAATATAATAGTATAAAAATTATAAATATAAAAAATTGATAAAAAAAAATTAGTTATAATAAAATGTAAGATTATGAAAAAGGTGGGAATTTCATAAGAAAAAAGATTAATTAATAAAGTATAACGATGTAAAAACTATATACGAATGATATTAATTATGCCTTTTACTTATAATGATGTCAAATGGTGTGGAAAAAGGGGACTAGGTGTGGGAAAATGGGAGAATATTAATGAGATGCAGTGATGTCGAAATTATGCTTATTTGGATGCCTCGTACTATGATGCAAAAGAAATTATGTCTTTTACTTAGAATGAATGGTGTGGGAAAAGGGGACTTATGTGGGAAATGTGAGAATATTAATGAGATATAGTGATATCAAAATTATGTTTATCTGATGCCTTGTAATATGATGCAAAAGAGAGATTTGAGTGGAAATGTATGAGAATATTAATAAGATAGATTGATGTGATGTGAAAATTATTTGAAAAGTTAAGAAAAATTATTTATATTTTATTTATATTTTAAAATTTTTATTTTATTTTAAATTAATTAAATATATAATTAAAATTTAAATAAAACAACTTATTTAAAATAATAATAATGATAATTTTGAATATTTAATTTAAATTTACTTATATAAAAATATAGAAAATTGATATTCTCCCTCCCAAAAAACAACGAAACATATATATATATATATATAATTAATAAAGAGTTGAGTTGGGTGCCTAAGACAAAAATAAATTATTTGATTTGAATATTGGGAAATGTTTGAAGTGATACCGTAATAATTTTGTTTTATACTATTAAAAATGAAACCGTAATAATTTTGTTTTATACTATTAAAAATGAAAGTGATATAGTTATTTTATAATAGAATTTCTTTTCATGGAAAATAATTTTTCATAATAAAATTTGTTTATGATAAGAAAGAGTATTTATTATATTTTATTATGCATGACTTTTGTCCATAAGAAACATTCCAACGAGTGAGGTGTGCCCTAAGATTTAGGATGTGATGATTATGAGAGGGCCCATATTGATATTGATGTTATTTCTTCAGTTTGGTTGCGGTTAACACCATATACATTTTACCATGACTCAGTGACCGTGATTTATTTTTCTATATAATGGTTATTTAGTTTTTTATCATATTTACTGGTTGCGGTTAACACTATATACATTTTACCATGACTCAGTAACCGTGATTTATTTCTCCATATAATGTTTATTTAGTTTTTAATAAAAAAATGTTTTTGTATATAAGCTAAATTTTTATTTTTTCTTATTTTATTTGTATGTGTATGTGAGTTATTATAATTTTATAATATAGTCTGAGTGAGCCTAATGGTTAAGAACATGTGTTTTGTTTTAAAAAGTCACAGGTTCAAATCCAGAAGAGGAGGGTAGAGTATGTTGGCTTGATCGTGACCTTAAAAATATATTATTAATATATAAAATCTTTTTTTATAATTAAATATAAATAATAAGTTATTTATGCAAAATAAATCTCTTATTAATATTATTAATATTAATAATTTTCAAATTATTTTACAAATTAAAAAAATAAGATTGAAACTAGTGTTCATGGACATCATGGACAGTATCGATTATAACCCATTTCCTTCGTATGTCTAAGATTGACACAAGCTTTTACAAGAGTGATGAAGAGGGATTGATTAACACTAAGTGAAGAAAATATTGGACTGCAATTATCAATCACTTATAAGAGGAAGAATTGGAATTCAAAAATATAGAAAAGTAAATACATAGTATCATTTATTATATATAGGACAACTAGTAAACTCATAGGAAGACCCATCTTTAAGGATGGATTTTTTTTTTCTCATGGTCAAATCCACTTATCTATATATTCAATTTGAGAAACCTTGACAAGTATGTTTTCTTTGACATACCTACTCAAAGTTTTTTGTTTTCCTAATAGTCAAGTTTAGTTATCATTTTACTCTATTTGAAAAAACTCCATAGGTATTGAACTTTTTGAACTATTCAACTAAATTTTTTTTTGTGATTCACTTAACACTCATTTCCATCCTATTATGTTTTTAGATGATTTCACATTTAACCATGGTTTTTTTATTTTTATTTTTTCCCATATTCGAACTCACTTATATTTTTACAATTTGGAAAACCTCAACAAGTATTGTATCTTTTAGCCTATTAATTTAGAAAATTTATTAGATCCACTTTAACAGTAGTTGTCATCCTAATGTGTATATGAAACACACTTAACCATAGATATTTTTAGTTTTCCCATGTAAACAAGGAACTTATCCATCTATCCTATTTTGAAAATATTAGCAAATATTATGCATTCTCATGTATTTATTTCCAGTTCTTGGGATGTATCTGGACAATGAACACTTATCATTCTATCCATGGAAACATTAACAAGTTTTGAACTTTTTGACCCTATTCATTTGATAGTTCTTTTATCATACACTTAGCACTTATTTCTCAATTATCTACAATGGAATTTTTTTCATTATTGTTCAAATATAACATTTTAGTGTGGCTTTTACACAAATATTTTAACTATGGAATTGTTATGATATACTCAATATTTAACTTGTTACTTTAGTTAACAAATTTATTTTAATTCATTTCACTAGTTACAATCTCACTTCTTTAATAATTTAAATATGGCTTAACCTTAAACAAATATTTAAAATTTTCAAAAATTGATCATTATAATTAATAAAAAAATATATTTCATATATTGTAATGAAAAATCTCTTTATATAATTAAACAAATGATTGTAAGAACTATGGAACTTCCTAAATCATCAAAATTATGGTAATCTTGGAACTCTCAATGTTTTTTGTACATATAAATAGAATTTTAAAGAAATGAAAATAATCTCTTATCTTCTTAAGGTATAATCATCTTCATTTTCAAGAAAAACATTTCAATTAAAAAATATATTAAAATACAAAATTAAATATTAAATATGGATAAAGATATTCAATTACATAACTACAAATTATTTTGATAATCATTTCAAAACAATTGACACTATGAGTTAAAAAAATTGAATATTTAAATTTTTATTAAACACATTAAAAAAATTTAAAATATTTCATTTTTAATTATTAAAATACTAAATAAAACTATAATATAAAAAAAAATCATAATATAAAATGTACATACAACCTTTAATGAAGTTGCATTCAAATAAATTAAATGTAATTTATTCCATTGACACGTGATCTAAGTAAGGAAGTTTATTAATCTCCGTTAATGAAGCCCATTAGCTTCTACCATGTACGAGAGACCTTTCATATTTAGCTCAAATTGAAAACGAGCATAATTATAATGTATGAAAGTACGTTTATTAGAAATTTATTTTTGAGGTTTTTCCTTAAGGAATTTAGAAACTAACAAGAATATGTTAAATGTAAAAAAGTTTACTTCAATTAAAATTGTTATAGGTGGAAAATCCTCTCAAATTTTCATTGAATACAAATTTGGTGAGAAATTTTAGGTCCTGAATTAAATGAGTAAAACTGTTGGAAAACAATTGTTACGCTTCACATTTCAAATTTATGCACGATGCTTTGGTGCACTAAATACTATTTTTGATTCATGAGACTTCGCCGTCCTTCATTACCGTATTCTTTCCTTGAGAAGGTGGGTGAACATTCCACATTATTGGAAATTAAATTTATTGAAATTAAAACTACAGATTATGTTTTTTCAAGTTTTCATTCAACAAAGTTATTTTTTTATTTTTTTATTTTTTTTTTAATATGATGAGCTGTAAAGTTTTATGAAACAAGTATTTTTTTTCATAAATTAAAATAAAATAGTTATTTTTTTTTTTTGTTTAAATTGGATTTCTAAATGTATGAATAGATTTTGTGTGCTGAAAAATTCTAACCATTTTGATTACGCCGAAAGGCGTATACCTATTGATAATGGGCAGAATTAATCACCT
>CBVK0102587962.1:0-12727 GCA_900067695.1 Picea abies
GCGTAGCTCAAGTGTCTCTTCGTAGCTCAATGACGGCTCACGATGCCAAGTGTCTCTGCATAGTAATATATGATGCCCGTTTCATTTTCTTCACGATGGGTCGAGGACGGCTCAACTACGTTCTTCACGACGGCTCAAGAAACTGCGCTCATAAGAATGGACACGTATGTATAAAGTAAAGTAAATATGCCTTTCGGCGTTAATCAGTCACATAATTGTGACTGTGCTAGTTATACAAATTTAGTCATTCAACTAAGGAGTGAGTTAACTCTGGAGTAATATTCTTTCCCAAGCTTTTAGGCGGTGCTGTTTTAAATTTCCTGCTAATCTAGAAGTCTGATTAATTTTCTGAACATCTGGATTGGTTTAAAATAAGGCAAAACCCCTAAATAAAGTTCTGAAATACATGGAACATTAATCCATACCAAACTCAAACCACCCCTGGAAATCTAACAGGATTTTAACCATTTTTTATTGAAAAAAAAAAAAGATTACTCTCAAGTTAACTCACTCCCTCAACTCTACAGATTTTCCGTTCCACACTAAATTTCAAACAAAATCAAACTAAAAATATCACCCAAAAATCAGAAAGTAAAAAGTTTTCACTAAGCTATACGCTAATCTTAAAAGCGTCCCTTCTAAGATAGCAACGATAAAAACGCACAACCAGCGTTAAAAAAATTTCAAACGTTAATTCAGTGGATACGGTGTTTGTCAGATATTAATTCAGTGTACCGGGTTTCCAGTTTTAATGCTTTTGACTTTGTTATACACGGGCGACTCATCGCTACGAATTTTTTTTTAGCTGTACGCCTCTGCCTATTCTCTCGTACGAATCAGCCTTTATGTCATATCCTTTTCATCGACTATTCAACACCAATACCAAGTGCATCACTGATCATTCATATTGTTACAAGTGCGCCTCTAATCATTCATTAAATCTCTCTGTTTCTGGTTTCTTTTCAGAGATGATTCTGGTTCAAATTATGTGGTTGAAATGATAATAACAGTAAAACTGTAATTTCATCACGATTTAAATATCTTTTATTAGTTAAAATTTTCAAAGTCATTATTTAGACAACAAATAATCAAATTAGAAAGCACTTACAGAATTCCCAATAGAGCAACTAAAAAACCATTATAAATGTTGCGATCTAATTAATCGTTGGACAGCTCCCAAGTCAACAGTTATGGAAATCCTCCCAACAACGCGATTAATTAAGCAATTGTTAAATTCTACCCAAACGAATGAGGTATGAGGTTAATACAGCGGACCTTAAATTTTGTGACATTCATCCATCCAAACTTCGATGTACCATAAAGATTTTAATTGAAATCCGCAAAGCTCTGCAATTTGTGCAAATTAAAGCAACTTATTTGAACTTTCCTTTATTACCCTACTAATGATTCCTAATCAAGTAGTATCAATTATATTTCCTATGGGATCTGTGGGATCTGTAGAGGATCTTCCAGGAGAAGTGTGCTTATAGACCTTTCCTCCCATTCATCTTCGGATTCCAACAGTAGCAAGCTCAGTGGCTGTGCGCTTGAGTTCTCTAAGCAATCAAGTTCAGGAATCCAATTTTCGTGCTGTGCGCTATTGAAGAATTCTTCCATTTCTTGATCATCAGGCACAGTAAAACTGTTAACGCACGGCATGTTGCTTTGATCACAGCACATATCTTCAAACCCATTTGTCTCTTCTGTTAATGAAGCTGGTCCCCTGTGGAGCTCTTCTGAAGCAAAATCTGTCGAACAGTCGGACGGAGTAGGGAGCAGATTGCAGTCTGGAGAAGATAGATCGTTCAAGTACAATAAACTCTCTGCTAAAGTAGCTGCATCTCCTGCAAAATGATCGGAATCAGGTGATTGCTGGTCTGCTAAATTTGACGTAGAAGAGGTACAGTTTGTAGCTTCAGTTTGGATAAGGTTATCGGTCGTTGCAGAAGCAATGCGCTCGGATTGTTCGTTTGTGATGGAATCATTCACAGGTACGCCGCGCCATGAGGATTTCGTCGTTTCTTTAACATCACACAATTTGAGGGCTTTACCTGATGTACAATTACTGCAGTCATCACCATTATAGCCGTTTGGTCTTATTATATCAGAGTGTCTCACGGCCGTTGTTATTTTCACTGCAGTGGCTTTGAACACACGAGTTTGGACTGGAAAAGGAGATGCTTTGAACACACGAGTTTGGACTGGAAAAGGAGATTTTGAGCTTGAAATGAGATTTTGCGAAGTCTTGTGTTGAGATTCGTTCAATGACAGCTTCTTGCTCAGATGAGTGTTCCAGTAGTTCTTAATTTCGTTGTCGGTTCGACCAGGCAATCGTCCTGCTATCAGCGACCACCTGCATGGATCCAAATATATTAAATTGGTGTATGAGATTTCTTGTTTGTTGGATAAGGAACTCTTTCAGCTCAGCAATTTAACTGATAAAGTTTACAAAAATATACATATCCTATCTCTCTGGATGAGGAAACACATGTTATTAACCATTAAATCCACTCAAACTATACAATACTCGAACATTAAAACTAATCCTCCAAACTCTACTAATTTACATATAATGTTCCACCATTCTCTACATACCGATTGCCAAGAAGGCGATGCAGCCTGATAATGAGCTCCTCCTCGTCGGGGCAAATGTTTCCGCGTTTAATGTCGGGACGAAGATAGTTTAGCCAGCGTAGTCTGCAACTTTTTCCACATCTCTTAAGACCTACAACACAAATTCTCTCCGCTCATTAGCCTCTCAATACATATTTATTGAGCATCAAGAATACTATAACAGATTTTCTGAGATTCACCTGCTTTTTTGGGAAGATTTCTCCATCCACCATCGCCATGAATTCGGATGTATTCGGAGAGAATCATATCCTCCTTTTTGGTCCAGGCCCCGCGGTTGAGCCCTTCTTTTGAGCAGCAAGGAGATCTACCCATCTTGGAATTTCTTCGTCTGTAACTCCAAAGCTAACGTTCTACACTGCAGGGAAAAGCCACGGGCCTGGGCTTGCCTGTCTACCTGTCCACCATATATAGAAACAATTAGCCACTGCCTCCTGAAAGAAAACGTAACCGCAGTAAATCTGTTGTTAGTGCTGAGCATGTGACAACATCATTATTCTACTTTATGATTTCGACGAGCAAATCTTATATTAGCTCTCCTGACCACATTTAAAATATATATATATATGGTTGTCAACTTGTCACCGTTGCTGTTTCCATCGAGTGCAGTAGAAAACAAAAACATCGTCAGAATATTTTAATTTACAGGGAGAAAAACAACAGATAAATGACACCTGTAGTCAAAGCTAGTATCATGCGGGGTATTGGTTTGAAAATCATTGCATTATTAAAATCAACAGGAGAATCATTTCAAAGGACGACGGACAATGATCACCGAAATCAGGGCATCCATTTAATTCAGCCTCAGAACGTGTGGACTTTAGAAATCAGAAAATCGTGGGATATCTTCAATTCAATGAAGAACGTGGACATCGGATCATTGGAAAATCTATGAATATTCCTCGGAGGACGCTCAGCTGCCATTCTAACAAGACAGAGAGAAGGCGAAGCACAACTAACGTTCTCCCATCCGAAGATCCAAAACATGAGGAGAAGCCCAGCTAACTCGCCATTGGCGACCGTTTGTTGTCGATCGAGACGTCAATCTTCACGTACCGCTCTCGTTTCTTCCAGATCTTACCGTGCCGCGTGAAGATACCTAACCAGACGGGATGGTTTTCGATGTTCTTCTGTGGTAGATGATACCTAACAGCATTTAAATACATCATAATTCAGACACATGCATGTTTTTTTGCATGGGTTCTATTGGGCACAATGTCTCGTTTGAGATGGACAGTCACCGACTCCATTCACAGGGGAGGAACGCCTAATCTCCTGCTCAGTCCTTTCCGTATCATAGCCATCTTCCTTCCATCTGACATGATAAATAACCCTTTCAATTTTTGTCTTTTTTCAGATTTTCAATTTTTTTATATATAGATATCTGTATGCTAAAGATTCAAATGAGATTTTTTTGGGAACGAGGAATTGTTGGATTCGTAGATTTACGTGATTATTTTTGTAAAATCAAATTATTTTTAAAGTTTTTTAGCATGTTGAATCCATTTCTACATTCAAAAATAAATTATGAATAACAAAAAACAATAATTCATGTAAATTTATGTAACTAGATTGAGGCCAAAAAAACTATTTCCTTGAACAGTTAACCAATACCTTTATATATATATAAAAGAAAGCTAGGCCTTATATGTATAGTAACTCCCTTTGGGAGTGGACTCTACCAATTTGTTTTTGTTAATTTTCACCATTGGGTTAACTTATTTATTTATTGTTAATTTTTTATTAATATGAATTTTGATGGGCTTACTACTTGCATTTTGATGAGGTTATATTTATAATTTATAGTTTTGTATTACTTTTTCTTTGTTATTCACATGGTTTAATTTATATAACATTAGTTACTTTGTTGTAAAGTGTATATTGTTGTGTTCATCTAATTGCTTTTAAAGATTTTTTTTACATCTCAGTAAGAGGGAGGTGTGTAATTCTTTTCATGCTCACTTAACATGGAATTGACACATAGCATTTTAAAAATTATTAATAACAAAAAAGTAGTTTTCAATATAAACCATAAATAAAATATTTCAATATCCATCTTAAGTAAAATAATTCTATATACATAGATAAAGAAATAGAATAATTGAAAGTAAAAAAAAATCCATTTCTTTAATAGTTGTTTTCTACATCCAAAATGAGGGAGATTCATAATTCCTTCAATACTTAATATTATGGAGTTGATATGCGGCATTTAAAAAACATATTAATAAGAAAAAATAATTTCAATGTAGACCATAAATAAAATATATTTATGTCCACTTGTTTTACAATTGTCTTTCTATATATAATAATTAAAAGTTGAGACATTAATTTTAAAAAAATGTTAACATCCACATAGATTCTTTTTACTTCTTCACATGAGGGAGATGTGTAATTCCTTGCATGTTTAATATGGACTTAACACATCTCATTTAAAATAATATTAGTAAGAAATAAATATTCTAATATCAACTATATATATATATATATATATATATATATATAAACAATTGAAAGTAGAAAAACTCTTATGGTTAAAATATTTGAATAGTGAGTAGAGTATGAGAGAGATGTGCAATTTCTTCAAATTTTTTTTTATGTTTCTCCATATATATATATATATATATATATATATATATATATATAATTTGATTTAATTGAAAATGTTGAGTGAAATAAAAAATAAAGATAGCGTGGACGGTTGATTTCGTAGATCTCTCTTGTTCCATTGGAGTTGTACACTTGTTTCACATCATTATTAACCTAAAAGTTACATTCATGTTTTCCTTTTTAATTGATTATCAATAGAGTTAAAGGGCGGTAGGTGGACTCTCCTCATCACACTGCCTTGAGGTTTCCGTGGTGAATACAACTTCTCTCGAATCATTTCATGTCATGCGGTGACTTAATGAGATAAGTTACGCTCACTCCATTAGTCTACACTTAGTGTAGTACTCTTTGCTCTTTGGATTTGAAGATAGGGTTCGACTTTCACTTTTGAATGCATGAGATATTTTGCCCAAATGACTAGTAAGTGTTATCATGTGATTGATATTGAATGAAGTCAAGAAATTTGCCTCACAAGTAGATTTGAATTTCTATCACCATTTTGTGTCACTGCCACCCGTTCCTTTCGATAGGAGAATTTGATCTGTGTTTCCATCAACATTTTGTGTCACACTTTCAAGAGGAGAATTTGATTTGTCTCTCCACCATTTTGTGTCCATGTGAGACGAATTTGTTTGCTATCGTTGAAATCAAGGTGTACTTATCAAAAATATATGATATATATTAATACCAAATACCTAACTATATTAATTATAACTCATTAAAGTAAATCTTTCAATTTATATCTCTTATGTTATCTTATATGTTTATGCTAATTATAATTTTGGGTGACTTGAATACGCAATCATCTTTCTTGGTTATGTTATGAGAATTCTAATTTTTTTTATGTGATTGTGAGTATGAGAAAGTTTTTCTACGTGGTTGTGAGTATTGGATAAACTTCATTGAAAGATTATAGGGGCTTTATTCTAAGAAAGTTTTTCTATGTGGTTGTGAGTATTGTAAATCTTGCTTCAAAGATAAACTTCCTTGAATGAAAGATTATAGGAGTTTCATTCTAAGTCTAGAGATCTGCTTCAATAACCTCATATTGTATAGAATAATGGTGTGTTTTCTCATTAACATTGATTTCCAAATCCAAGGTAATATTTGACCACCATATGTAAGCAATATCTGAAATTGAATTATTCTAGAATTAATACTATCATTTATCAACTATCATATATTTTTTAAGAAATGAAAATAAATAACATGCATGCAAAGATACATAAGAAGAAGATTAGAAATAAATAATTGTATCTTCATTTCTACATAAGAAATTAAAAAAAATCGAATTTCACTGGAACTTTCATTCAAAGATCTATTAACTACTCAAGATAGCTGAAAATAATTATAATCTTACTAAATGTGTAGTTTCTAAAAATAATGCAGAACAATCCATCGACCTGATCATAAACACAGGTTTGGAAAAAAATGTCTCTAGCTCTCTTTGAGCTTCGAAATTAACTATAGCAAGAAATAGTTCTTGGCACCAATTACCAAATTTCTTACAAAAACCATTGACCTTTGTTTCATGGTCAATTTTCTTATTTATCAAAATTGAAATGCCTAAAAATAGTCTTGAATCTATTTTAAGTAAAGAAATAGGTATGAATGTGGACTAATCCATGTATATTCTTCAAGTCACCTTTTAGTGACTAGGAAACTACTCCATCAACTTTTCCTTTTCATATTTGAACCATCTGGAAAAAAGATCCTCACATGTGTGCGCATAGGAGAAACGATGTTGATCCATAAGCGCATTGAGCACCTCTCTCATCTCTGCTATGCGATGTCTGAACTTGTCTAGCTTGGAAATCACATGTTCTAGAACCACCGATGCCATGATTGGACTCTCCGTAAACCTCCTAACCTACCCTCTTGCCAAGGTTGTTCTTTTGAGAACATTTGATTCATATTGTTGGTCCTGATAAACGTGTTGTTTTAATACATCATTGATGTCTTAGAAATATTTTGGTGAACCCAACTTAGGGAACTGAGTTTCTCTCATCTTATCATTTATTTTTTGCTAATTTCTAAGGCATTCCTCCCATCTTTCTTACATTTTTCGGTGCATTTCAACAACTCTTTGGGCCCAATATTCGGTTTCCCTTTGTATTATGTCTATTCTATCATCATTGAGCATCCTAATGCCATGATCTTCTTCTCACCCCTTTTTTATTTATTTAATGTATTCAACTTGGGCGAGTGTCTTGTGTGGTCGTTCTACCCATATCAACATATCCTTATGTGTTACAAGACATAGCGAAGTTTTCTCTTGGTAACTTAGAGTTTTGGCCATGAAAAAATCCCTACCCAATTTGTGTCTAGGTAAAATCATGAAGATGGGTGTCCATTTTGATTGTTTTATGAGAAAAACAATTATATTTTTGCAATTTCTTCAACTTACGGTAAACAAAAATATTTTTTTATTTAGAATTTCACTTTACAGTAAAAACAAAACTTGTGAACAAATTATTTTTATTGAGATTTGATATGTCAATTTGACAATTGTTTCACAATATGTTACTTAAAAATGAAAGGAATGATAATGAGTTATCCCCCCCCTCCCAACAATGTATCTATTATTAAACTATTTTTTTGACAGACAAAATATACTGCAACAATCTACAAAGACTCTATTTTCTTATGACTATAGTTTTGAATCTAATGGATGAATATTATAATTTTTAGAATTTTTTGAAGTTGACCAAGATGAAAAAGTTGAAGATTTTAAACACATGTTTTTCCCCACCTTATATCTATCTTAATTTTTACTTAAAGGTAAAATCTAAAAATACCCTTTTTAAGAGAACAATTTAAGGATTTTGAATATAAATTTTTCTAAATTTTCCACTGTGTATTTTTAGAGATATGGATATTCCATTTCACTAAATCATAATGTCACCTGAAAATGTTATGCAATGATTTTTTTTATAAAATTGAATAAAAATAGATAAAAACAATGAAAATGAAAACAAATTATATCCATTGAAAGAAGGATTTTGAATATAAATTTTCCATAATTTTCCACTATGTATTTTTAGAGATATGGATATTTCATTTCAATGAATAATAATGTCACCTAAAAATATTATGCAGTGATGTTTTTTATAAAATTAAATAAAATTAGATTAAAAAAAATGAAAATGAAAAAAAATTATATCCATTGAAAGTAGATTCAATTTTGCAAATGCTGGTATCAATTCCGAAACTAAATTCTGAGTATTTACAGGAGTTTGCAACCTCCAAAATTCAAGTAAATTGGAGGGAATTATCAGGTTCTTGCAAACTGTCTCATTTGCAGGTTTTCGGTGAAAACAATTCTTTCGGTTGAAATCTATTTTGTTCGGATGAAATATATTTTTTAACAGAATCCATAAAAAAAATGGATTCCTCACCTTTCCGCTGAAAAGTAGTTTTTTTAGCCAAAAGGTGGGTGAGACAATTCCATCGGTCGGGAAAAAATGAAGCCTGGACACGTCATTTCGTTTCGGTTGGCACAAAATCATATAAATACGCTTTTGGTCGAACCATTTTTACACAATTCACTCGTTTATTTCATATTTTGCATATGTGGAGCCCCTAAGAAAAATTTTGAATCATCTTTTTCACTACTTTGAGGATCGTTTTCGTTGTTTTGAACAAGGTTGTTGATTTTTTGAATGGAAAAAAAAATTTATATTTTTGAAGTTCAAGTTTTTATCAAGTTGTCCTATCCAATTCCCTCATAATCGTCATCATCCTCTTCATTGTAAACTACCTCAATATAATGGACTTCACCTTTTCCCATACATCTATGGCCTCGTTCCATCATCTCTTTGCAACTATAGAAAATATTATTCCTTCTTAGTTCTCTTCGTGTTTCCTCATCCAACATGTCCTTCCCTATCCATGTCTTCTGGGGAGGTTTTGACACCTAACCCTTTTGTGGAATATATTTCTTCACTAGTGACTTCTTGGATGTTGTGGTTGCCATATCTTGAGTCTTCATGATGGAATTTTGTAGTGTGGTTGGTATAAATTCCTTTACCCAACCTCTCAAGGGTTCAACCAAGCCCTCAGTGAATAACATTGTCAGTCTCTACTAAAAAATAACAGTCACCATGACAACCATCCTATGAAATGTGGTGACATATGCCTCTAGTGTGCATGTCTACCTCAACTATGCCAATTCCCTGAAATGGATCTCAAATTCCTTCCTATCAAACCTATCCATTAACCTTTGGGTGAAGTCTATATATGGTGTGATGTTGGAATTCCTAGACATTACAAGTCTATGGTACCACCACTCATTAGCTTCTCCCTCCAAGTGTAGACTGGAAAACTTTATTTTCTCTACCTATGTCATCAGGTTAAGTTGGAGGTAGGTTTCTGACTTATGAGCCCATTCTTTGGTCGTGATTTGGGGATATCTGTCAAAAGGTGTGACTATCCACTTCCTTATCTTGCGTACAAGGTCAAAATTCTAAGGGCTCTAGCCCATCCTAAGATTGTTCCTCATTCTTAGGTTGCAGTAGCCAGTGTAAGACATGTTTTCCTATGCCTCCTCCTCTAGTTCCTGATGCTCCTTGAGGTAGGAGTTGACCTCACCAACCTAATCTTATTGTTCCTTTGTTCCCATAGGATGATCCTTAAGGAAGGGTGGCAACAGTGGTTTGGGTACCTTTCTGCTTCCTACCTATAGGATGTTATGTGATGGAGTATAGGTATTGATACCCTCAACATGGTTCCCATTGACACCTCCTTGGGTTCCATTCACCTGGTTCTCGGCAAGGAATTGTGCTAGGAACTACGAGAACTGTCGTTTCTCAGTGGCCATCTATTTTTCTCCCTCGACTATGGAATCCAACAGTTGTAGGGTATTTTCCTCACCATGGTCCCCCATTCCTCGTATGGCTCTGATTCTATTTGGTTTTCTTATTTATCTCTTTTTGGTGACTCTCAAAAGGATGGTCCTCCATGTCCTTTCGTCCTAGGTATTACAGGCTGGAAAAATCACCAGCTTTGATACCATTGTAATGTTCCCAACTAGGATAGATAGGAAAAATATGTTTGCTTCTCAAGGTATTGTTTCTCTTTCAATGATTTGATAAAACACTTAGTATTAATGATAATGGAAGTGCCTTACAAATAGTTTGCATATGTTTCCAATATAAACACCTCTCATGCACCCATTACACATAGAATAGAGAAGATAACCATGGAATATTTAATATGAGTGGAAAAACAAATTCATACAAGACAAAAATATCTATTGGTTGTAACAACAACTTCCAAACCCTCCTAACACACATATATATTGGTTGCAAAGCAACTGCATTATCTAATAACAAAGAAAAAAAATAACCTGGTGATAATGCCAAATATCCTCAAATAGTTAGGAATCATCCTTTGACTACCGACCCTCACTGATATGGTTTCGATCTACTCCTAAACACCTCTACTTTTGTGGCCTGGTCATTATAACTACAACTCTGTGTCATCGGGGCCTTGTGGGATGATGATGGGAAACACACGGGGCCTCATGGAAACTCTGTGCTCAACCCACGGGGATGCATTATTTTATTGTTACTCTGAAACCCCATAAATTATATTCCCAATATCCTCCGATAAATTTAGTAAATACCCTGCGTAAGGCACTATAACTCCAAACTCTCTCTCTAGAAAGAAGCCAAGTCCCACAATGTAAATGAAGCGAAGATCCCGATTGGATCCTCCTCCTTTCCTAGCTAGGGTGGGTATTGCACCACTCAAATGGAAGGGTTTTTATAAACCATAATGAAACAATGGCTCCAAGAGAACCATACAAGAAACAATAAGATCATAAGGCCAAAAAGAGGGGTTACCTCTCTATTTATCCTTCCTTCGTCCCTTCTAGATATTTCCCTCTTTTTGACCAAATAAAACCCTCAATTAATTCTCATTTAAATATAATTATTTATTTTATTTAATGTCACTTTAGGGTTTTACACCAAATAAACCTTCTTGACTCCCTTTTTCCTTAATGAATAAATCCTACAGGTGTTTTATAGGCTATTGAGTCATCCTTCATTATGATCAATTGGAAGGGGACATTCTAGCTGACCATCACTAGCTTTCTTAGTTCATTTCATAGGCATTGTAAAGTTTAGAACTTATATCAAATGTGTCGCAATAGGAAACGATCAATTCCGATGACCAATGAACATTGGAGATCAACAAAATTGTTCAATTGTTTCCAATTTTGTGTATAGAAATGGTCAACGCTTGATACATTATTGGTCACTTTAGGGTTTCACACCAAATAAACCTTCTTGACTTCCTTTTTCCTTGTTGACCAAATCCTATGGGAGTTGTATAGGTTATTGAGTCATCCTCCGTTATGATCAATTGGAAGGGGACATTCTAGATGACCATGGCTAGATTGCTTAGTTCATTTCATCAAGATTGGAAAGTTTAGGACTTATATCAAATGTTTCGCAATAGGAAACGATCAACGTTGATGACCAATGAACATTGGAGATCAACAAGATTGTTCGATTGTTTCTAATTTTGTGTATAGAAATGGCCAATCCCTGATACATTATTGGAGATGAACATAATTTTTTGTCGAGGATTGGGAAAGCCATGGATTTAAATGGTTTTTTTCCTTTTCTTCAAAATATTTAAGTCGCACAACCCATTTCATTCCAAAATTAAACCATATGTGCTCTCCTATTTTAGGCTTGGAACACAACCGGGTGAGAAAAAATATTTAAGAGAAAGTTAAAAAAAAAAACCTATGATCAAGTTAAAACAAAATCCAAGATGGAGATGAAAGAAAAGCGGTACCCTGAAATTTCATAAATTTTGAGGGTGTTTTGAGTGTTGAACAAATGGAAATTCACTTGGTGAAACCATAATCTCTATTCCTTACCTTCTATAGTGTGTAACAACTTCAGGAAGAAATCTTTTATTCAAGATAAAAACTCAAAGATTATTTATAAATCTTTATGCACATGATCCAGACAACATCCAGACTTGTTTAAATGTGGGGATTTGTCTGATTCCATGCCTCTTTACCAAAAAACCATGTTCCTTGTTCTACGAAGTAAGAACTAAGCAAAATATCGCCACTCATAGGGTACATTAAGTATTCAACCATTAAGTACCTGATACCTATTTCTGGAATTTCTTTACTGTCAGTGAGTGTCCATAGCCCCAATAGAGTCACCTCGATATCATAGACCTTTTTCTACTCCCAATGAGCATCTATAGCCCTAGTGGAGATATCTGCATAACCTCCTTGATAACATCATTCTTTACTATTGCACCCCTTTTTTTACCAATTTATTTTGTATGAATTTTATTGCAATATATACCCATTACTGGAATCTTTCAAAAGAACAAGTGCAGAGCCAAGAGTTAGTTAGGGAGGAAGATATTTGTTTCTAGAAAATTTCTAATTGGTACTTAGATCCTTATTTGTATATTTCACACTAGGATATGTGAGGTATTTCCTAGAACTTCT
>CBVK0102587962.1:12735-45558 GCA_900067695.1 Picea abies
GCTCTTCCGATCTGATATGTGAGGTATTTCCTAGAACTTCTAATGGACATATCGCATACTCTCCATTTCACTTATCCCCTTTATAGTTCCTGAACCATGAGACAAACAAGGCATTTATTTCTCAATTGATATGTATACATAGATGTAAATAAATCCTGTGTTCAAATCTATTATTTGAAAGAAGAATTATGATTCTTATTTTAGATAGTAAATGATTAGGATAAGAGTAATGGTTTTTACATGTTTCACCATGATTTTTGAGATTCAATGCCATTTCCACACTTTTCATGCAATCATAGATGATTTTAGGGGCAAAATTTTTCCAATGGGATAATTTTTCGTGGTTTTCCCAAAAAACAATTTGTCAATTTCCATTTTTTCTAAAAACGATTCGCCCAAATTTCATAGAATAAGTCAATTTCCATTTTTTCTAAAAACGATTCGCCCAAATTTCATAGAATAAAATTGTTTTGCCTTAAAAAACGCCAAATTTTTTATAGAAACTATATAAAATCCTTAGAAATTTGAATATTTTTACAAAACTATCGCCAAACATTTTACATTTTGCATGTTAAGGACTAGCAAGATTATCCCATGTCTCTACATTTTAATATTAACATTAGCCTCATTTCTCTTGTCATCCTTTTGTGTCAAGACTACTTCTAGATATTGATTAGATGCAAAGTATAAAGAAACAAATCCTTGCTGAAATCAGGTCTACATAAAACATGAACTTGGGAAATGGCAACCTTGATTTTTTCAAAGGAGAACCTTTCTTCTTTATTACACTTGAATTCTATGTGTGTATCATGTTTTTCAATGGTTTGATGATTTCAACAAAGTTAGGAGTAAATTTCCTAACAAAAATAATCTTCCCAAAGAAATATTGCAAGGCCTTTCTCTTATGGGGGAGAGGGAGCTGAGCAATTTCCTTGACTCATTTGGGGTCAATATTAAAAAAATATTTGGAAATAATGTGGCTTGAGAGTTTCCCCTCATTTACACTGAATATGGTCTTGTTTGGATGTATAGATATCCCATATTTCCTACACCTTTCAAAAATATAAGTTAAATAAGAAATTTGATATGATCTATTCTTTGAGTAGATTGTGACATTGTGTAGATATACCACTACATATTTTTTTATCAATCCCTTAAAATCACATCCATGTCTCTCTAAAAAGTATCCCATGTGTTAGTTATCCCAAAATGCATGCATTTATAGGAAAATGTACCCCATTTAGTGTGGAAAGTTGTTTTCAATCTATCTTCTTCTCAGACTAGAACTTGGTTGTATCCTGAGAATCCATATATAAGGGATAACATATCATATATGGAGACAATTTGTAGGAGTTGTTCCATAAGTGGCACATGGTAGTTATCATTTTCTTAAGCTTTCTTTAAATTCCTAAAATCCACACATAAGCATATTTCTCCCAACCTCTTGTTTATTGGTACTAGATTAGCCACTTAGGAAAGATGTCTTACCTGAAATATAATCTTAGAATCCAACAATGTTTTAACTTCCTTATTCATTAATGGCTCGAGAGATGGGTGAAATTTCCTTAGTTTTTGCTAGAAAGGTTTAACATCGGGCCTAAGAGGAATGGTGTTTTGAATGATCTTTGTGTCATATGTTTTCAAATATTGATAAGACCATGCAAAGACATATTGATATTATTTAAACAATTTTACGTAGGAATTTTTTTTTTAGGAGATAATGATTTTCCAAGCTTAACATTCTTAGGATTATCAGTAGTTCCTAGATTTATGACTTTGAAAGAAAGACATGAACTTCCATTTTTTACACTCTTAGGGTTCTTGAATTTCTCTCACAAATCGAAGAGGTTTTCAAGGTTGAATACTCCCTTAGGCATTGCATGAAGTTTAATATTTATATAATTGTTATCCCTGTTAGTGGCATGTTCATTGTCTCCTTATTCAACAAGGTTTATAGAAAGATTTTCCTCACCCTATGCAATCTTGCACAAAGGGCCTTACTCCATTTCCCTATGCAGACTTATTTTCCCTGTTTATAAAATCTAGAGCCAAAAATAAATATTTTTCCACATGTACGGATATTACACACTATACAACATGCGTATAGGGAGGCTGCTCCACTACAACCCATGTACATCAAGATTTGTACCAGAAAATGAAAATTAATGTCGGGTGTCCATGTCATGACAGGAGATCTATGATCCTTGGCCTTCCATATACTGGAAACATTTCGACTCGGTCCTTCAGTTCTATTTTAAAGGCTATAAATGGGCCAATTCTGAGCTATGGAAAGAGGAGAAATCCATTCATCATCATAATTTTGGGATTAGCATGGCCTTAGGAAGTTGAGCTTGTTACAAAGTCTTCTCTACCGACGAGTTACTCTTCTAGTCCCTATAGATAAGTTCATTGATGCCTCCTGCATATCATGGTTTCATTATTGGGTCTATTATGTCAGAGTCGTCCATATGTCTCATGTTCTTGTTCAAAGGAAGTCTATCAACCTGTGTCGGTAACTCCTCAGAACTATTGACTTTGCATTTCGATCATACCCTCAATTTGTCTCAGAATCACATGATACTATAAGTCCTATCATGCACCCTAGCCCTAATTTCATCATTGGTAGTTAACCTTGAACCCAACAGTAGACATTTCATCATTGCTCATTGACTGGGTGGTTTCCCTTGTGTTCGGCGACAAGACATCTATTGACACATTGAGATTCGTGCATTGTCTTGAATTCCATTAGCCTTATTGGTGGTTTCCTCACCTTTGTCAGCAGTTTTCATCATTGGATGCTATTTAGAGGGTCTTTTCGTGTACCTCTTTCACTCGGAACACACGAAATACGCACAGGGTCATTGGTTCCTGAACATTTTCTAGTTAAAACCATTTTATTGCAGAAACAACTCTAATTTCTCTGAAAACAAGACCTCATATATGCAAGATGGAAAATTCCCAAAATAAGAATCATAGAAGTAGATTCCTAACATCAGAAGCTCTATTGAATAAGGTTCATTAGAGGCTTCTAAATAAATGATAGTGTGTTTCATTTTTCTCTATCAATCCTGATCATGTTTGGTTTCGTTTTCCATGGTAACCATAAATGAGACTAGTTGGTACTAAAATATCCATGTATGTTTTTTGACCAATATTGACTTAGCAACATCCCATAGGCTTCTAGGATATCTACGACTATAAAGTCAATTACTTGGTGAATCTTTTGTTTTGAATATATTCGAATCATAACATCCTTCATTTCACCAATGACCTTAACCTTAGTTCTGTCCAATTCTACGATGTGTATATCACTTTGGTAGGGGTTTCATTTAGTTTCTTACATACGAAATAAGGCATGGAATTCGATGGTGCCATACAATCCACTAAATAGTTGTGTAAATTTATGTTTAATATCTTGAATATCAAAAAGAAAGGAGGAATGAAAATCTCAGATCTTTTGTCTATATATGTTTAGTTTACATTTGATTTTTTGTCTTCCTAGAAGTCATTATGTTTGTGTTTTGATGGGGTTTTATAGTGAGGCTAAATCCTTCCTTTAATGATGGAATAAATATAATTTTATACTAAGGGAGCTTACACAAGTCTATAACAAAAAAAAATGATTTCATTTTCTTCAAGTCTTGTACCACATTGTACTCTAATTTGGATGTTTCTTGTGTTGCAAAATTCAGGGAGGAGTTGAGTATGGGAGCTGGTTTGGCTAAGGGAGCTGAGATATCTCAATTTTTAGGGGCCTGAGATATGATAGGGTGAATTTTAGGGACATGTACCTTTCTCCTTTTTTGTACAAATAAGCTCTCATTAGACAACTCTTTTTCTTCGTTGGGATTACCACTAGGCATTGTATAGTTTATATCCCATAACACCATTGTTTTTTCTTCTAGTGGCGCATTATCTCTTTCCTTTATTGAGTTGGTGGCTGAGATATTTTCTTGTTCGGTTGAGGCACATCCATATAAAAAATGGATGTCCATCAAATTCATGGCGTTCACCCATTGAGGACAATCTTTTTTGAAGTGGTTATCTTGGTGTTAGGTGCAAAAAAAATCAGATACCACATCTCCTAAGTCAATGTTTAGGTTTGATGGGGGAGGTTATATGACCTTATAATGTGGTGGTTTCTTAAAAAGTGGCATGTAAGGCCTTTGATTATAGGTACCTTCACCTTCATTCCTTTTGATCTCTATGATTTCGTTGGACAATTTCTTGATCATACTTTGTAGGTTTTCCATATCAACATCATACTTTTTATAATTTTGTTCATCTTGTTTACCTAGTGGTCTAGTTAACAACACCCCTCTTTTCGATGGTTGTCAAGTTTCCTTCTTTGCTAAAGAGATATATTTCTCTTTACATCCTTTCATATGAGTATCCTGATGCCATTATCTTCTCCTCCTCTTCCCTTTTGGATTTCCTTTATGTATTCAATTTGGGCCAGGTTCTTGTGAGCCACTTCTACCCATCTCAACATATCCTTATGTGCCACAATACATAACAAAGTTTCCTCTTGGTAACTTATAGTATTGGCCATGAAAATATCCCTTCCCATCTTGTGCCTGCCATACTCTTCTAAGAATTCATCCCTTAGAAGCATCACTTCTTAGGTGGTGTCTTTGTAATAATCAACTCAATGTCTAATATTTTTGAGCTCTCTCCTCATGGAAATATATTCCATCTCATCCTCTTTAGCTATGTCAATGGTGGCATGGGATATGGCCATCCATTACCACAACAACTCACTTACCATTCCCTTTTTAATGTCCAACAACGTCTCTTCAGTGGTTATGGCCATAGTACTATCCATAGTAAGCTTCCTCTTCCTACTTGTTCTCTTTACCAATAATTTTTTCTTCTAGTCATAGGCTATGGACTCAATATCTATTGCCTCATTCACTAGCTCTGGTATTTTTTTATCACCCCATGCCAACACATTTCCTATGCTTTCCAGATTATGGAAATTTCCTAGGATAGGTTCCTTTCCCTTTTCTACTATTGATTTTGACCACTCAGTTCCTTTATCACTTGATTCAATGGTTGTTCCTTGATGGAATCTTCAAGAGAATGATATACTTTGCTAGTATGTTTTTCTCCTTCTTTCGTGGATATCTCATTTATATTCTTGGGGGCCATAGTGTCTTCTGGTGCATTTTATTTTGGCACCTATGTTGGTATTGTTTCCTTAGGAAAGGAATAAACTAGTGGGCTAGTCGTTATTTTTTTACCTGTTGGAAGAATACTTTGTATATTTTCTTCTCCCCTTTACTCATAGCCTCTCCTAACTATTTATTTTGGTTCTGGAACTTCTCACCTTCCTCTTCTCTGAGGTCTTATATTTTGAAATCTGGTCATCACTATCACCTCCATCCTAACCTTTTTGAGCCTTCTCCTCTTTAGGTGGTTGTGACCCTAGTTTTGGTTGTGTATTGAACTCCTGAGTTCAACTGGTTGTTACCATTGTCTCTTTTCGTTTGGACTCATATATGATTGGAACCTTTAGAGCATCAATATCAACATCTTCCTCATCATTCAACATTATCAAATCTACAATTTGGGGACCAAAGGTTGTTGTGGCTAGTACATCCTTCAAAGCCTCGAATTATATTATGTGTTATGGAAACCCTCCTTCTACCTATTCTATGTTAATTTCAGGTTGATTACTAACTTCTATTCATCCTCTCCCCTATTTAACTCTTCTTTAGTCTTCCTATGTTTTTCTAGCTCCTCAACTACCATGTTTTGGTCATCTTCATGAGATGCTCTTTCAGATTCTTCCAGGAATCTTTCCTCTTCATCCCTCCTTGCTTCCTCAACTTCTATTTCCCTTTCGATTTGTGCTCGTATGGATTCCTCTCTTGATTGTTTAATAATTTCCACCTACTCATCCATATATATGGCCTTAAACAGAGTCACCAAGTAGGGATTTCATTTGGATTACTTCATCCCATTTTTGAGCATTTTCAATGAAAATATCATCTTAGAATTTATCATGGGAATAGGGCTAGTAAATTATCACTTTCCTTCCATGTTTTGACACTAGTTGTTTCCATTCATGCTTATTGTACCTTCCAATTGAGAATATGTATTCTAAGTGACTTAGACCTTCGTGTTTTTCTTGTGTATTATATTTAACAAAATAATATCCCAATTGGAAACCATAAGGGATAAAGGCTATTTTATTGTCTTTGACCAATGAAGCATTGAATCCCTATAGAATAGTTTGATAACATATTTTCTCCAAAGATAATCGATCTCGTACATTATATGGCATCGGATGTGGGGCTCCTATGGATCCAAACATTATGAAATAAGTGAATTTCTCCTCCAAGCACCGATTTCCAATTAGAGAGATTATCTTTTTTTATTTCTTTGAAAGACGTGGGAACTCTTGTTTAAAGATGATAACACATAACCTAGCTAGGAATCCATATCATATCATGACATGGGATATCTTGTTTCTATTCTCCCACATAATGTTGAAGTATACATGCATAGGGAGTTTAGATACATGCCCACTCAAGCCCATCTCTAAAAAAACAGTTTTGTCACATACTATGTTTGGTTATAGTAAGCCATATAAAAGGAGGGTACATCCACATGCTTAGGGTTTTGTGCTAGATCTATTCATGTGCTTAGTTGTCTGGATAAAATATCCCGCCTAGTTAAAAATGCTTCTTGATATCGCCACACTCTAAGCCATGGGCATCCAATATTTCGACAATATAGAACAATATCTTTCCCCATACAATCTGCAAATTAATTCCATTGAGTACATGTAAGGTTCTCTAAGGTTTGTTTTCGCATACCATTCTATAGTTCGGTTTCTCAATTTTCCATCTTCCCTCCACCAGGATGCTAAAAAATTTCCGGTATCATGTCTTTCATATAATTTCACTACAAAATCATTGTTTATCCTAACTTCCAGTTCCATGAGCTTATAATATTTATTCACTTCTACCAGTAGGAAAAACCCCACACATTTTCCTTGTTCATCATTGACTAACCATTTATCATTGTCTGTGTTGTTGATAATCCATTCTAAGGCCTCTACACAAGGTAAGACAAGGGATCTAGAGGCTACCATATACAATAAGGAACGATTTATGTCCAGGAACACCTATTCATCCAAGGTCCTAATTTTTAGACTATTGTGGTGTGTAAATTCCAGGAAATCTGAAGGATTAGCCTTATTGAATAGACCATTCTAGGACGACAATTGTACCTGAAACCCAATGCTCGACCCTATGTCTTTATACAACAATGGATGGTTGAAAACCTTATTCTATGGAAGTTGATTTACACGCTCAAACTTGGGTGCTTACTCTATGCCTTTAATAGTGGATAGGTTAGAGGCTTCACTTGTCATAATTCTCTTCCCCTTATGCATTTTTGGTGAATTCTGAGTGGTAGGTCTACATGGTGGAATTTTCTACACATAAACAACAATGTTGAGCTCATTGTTTATCTATATTATTTGAGAAATATAGAAATTATACAATCAAACCCATACATGGCTGAAAATAACAAAAAATAACTTTAACACTTACTAGTTCTGGTCACAACCCTCTATATTTAGCAATAACACAGTTCTATTATGTTGAATGTTTGTTTTAAAAATGTTCTTTTCTTCACAAATTCTCTCAAATGCTCAATGGTAAGAATGCATAAACAAAGGAAACATATGAGTTCATATACCCTCTCCCTTATCATTCATATTTAGTGGTTAAAATCATAGGCCACATTGAGATATTTGTAGATATTGTAGCCTTGAATGTGCCACCTACATGAAACACTCGATATTAATGAATTACGTTGAACAATGACAAAATAAACCTATTTTTTTAGTTCATCTGTATTTTAAAATATCGTTACTTAGAGCACAATGGTTTCTTACATCAGGATTAGGGGATTTTAAGTCATTATTTGTTTTTTTGAATCATTTATCATCGATCCCAATGAAATTCCATGTTAAAACCCCTTCTTTTTGTTGGTGCTTAGTATGTTTTTTTGGAGTGGTGACATTTCCAACACATGTTTGTATGGTGTCGTTGCACGTGATAGTCTGTCAATTGGGAGTGCTATGTCCGATGTGGAATTATTTAATTGACTCCTGTGGTGATAAAATTAGGTGTGGGAAACATTCTCTAGTTAAAACCATGTGACCTGCTAATTTTACATTTAATATTTCGACTTCTAATATAGACCAATGGTATAAGATAGACAGTCCAAATTTAAAATCACTTTCAAAGGGATTTTTCCATCAACATGAACCTTTTTGCATGAGGATTCCTATTTTGGAAATATGAAGAGTCGGCACCGATCGAGCATCGATCATTGGTTGGGAGACCTGTCTCTTCCTCTTTTTCAAACTAAAACATCTTTCACTGATGACCGATGAAATTCATTGGCATCGACGATTTTTCATCAACATTTATGTTTCCAGCTCTGTCACTTGATCCTATGAACACCAACATACTCAAGGGGTAATATGAGATGACGTAGCGGATTATATGTTAGTGTTGACATGGAGAAACATGTTTGATTTGGTGACATGTCAGATGATGTGGAACTATAGAAGTCCAAGTGGAAAATGACCTAGTAGTATGGGGTTGGATTCTGCTAGATGACATGGACAATCATACAACCAATATTATGAGGATCTTGGCTTAGTCTACCAATGATCATGATCGATCCAATGATTGCATTGTTTTAACATGGTTTTCCTGCTTATTTCATTTCATCGGTGTCGATGAGTTTAGGAATTGTATCAAATATTTCCCAACAGGCAGTGATTGGCACCGACAACCAATGAACGATGGTGATCGATGATATTGTTCAACTATTTCCAATTTTTTTCACATAAATGGATGAAGCCCAATACATTATCGACGATCAACAAAATTGCTCGACGGAGGTTGGGAAAGTCATGGATTTAAATGGTTTCTTTCCTTTTATTTGAAATATCTAAGACCCAAAACCCTTTTTGTTCCAAAATGAAACCATATATATTCTTTTATTTCAAATAATCATTCAGTTTAGGCTTGGGACACAAATGGGTGAGAAAAATTATTCAAGAGAAAATTTAAAAAACAAACTGTGATCAAGAGAAATCAAAATCCAAGATGAATATGAAAGCAATGTTGTACCCCAAATTTTAGAAATTTTGAGGCTGTGTTGAGTTCTCAACAAAATAATGCTAACAACATGAAACAAATATGAAACTATTGTATTGTGAATACTCGAGGGTTATCCTCTCCACTGATGTTGAGGATGTGGCATGGATCATCCTAACAAAGATGCCCAAAGAGTCAAGAGAGTTATTTAGAATTTCTAGAGGAATATATAACATTTAACACACCAAGTCCCCATGGTACAGATAGAGGACTTGCCAGAGCATATGAAACGACACATCATTAGGGTGCCGAGAGATTCATTGTGACTTTTCCATCTTTTTTCCAACATAGTAGTCTGCTACTGAGACACTCATGCAGGGGTGGGGCCATCGACATAGATCTTATGTATTATGTGTACCTGTATATATAGATATAGAGACTCGGGGCCAAGATCCCGATTTTGTAACATTGACCCACATTTTTTTACTTAATGAATATTAAAGAAACATATATACATCCTTTTACCTTGGTATAACTATGTTTTCATGTGAAATTTGTTTATATACATGTGTGTGTGCTTTTGATTTTAATTATGAAACAAATGCCAATAAAAAATATAATTAACATATGCATCAAATATTGAATTTACACTACTACAAATGTTAACATATGTAACATAGTCATGAAAGCGTTCCATAATATTTTCCTGAAGGAATTATTGGAGAAGCATAGGATCACGCACATATTATTCACCATTTATCTACGACACTACCAACTAGTAATCCATGATAAATTATAGAGATTGGATACCATGAAAAATGTGATCCATAAGAGTATTAATCACGATGCTATGCTCGACCATCTTCTTGGTTGTTGGCCCTAGACAAATGCTTCCATAAGTTACCACTTGGCCCAAAGGTGAGTAAATCACCCATGCGATGGAAGCAAGTTTATGAGTGTGATGTATGGCACCATCTATGAACCATATGAATACCGAAGACTCTAGTGACATCTTCCAACCAATTAGAAGAATCGTAAGAAAAATCAAACTTAATTAAAATGAACTAAACTAATCTTAAATACTACCAATAGACAATAATTACAAAGGGGATAACGCCTAAGAATTGACACTCAAGCATATTACCTCTTGAGATAGATCCATTTTTTGGGCTCTGGAAACACATTACCTTTGTAATCCAAAACTTTGTAAGCTCATTTCTATAGGGAATGCCTAACAATTTAAGGACCATGCCACATAAAGTTAAACTTCCCTACCCCTAAAGCATCCTTAGCTTGATCATAAACCAAAACAAGGTCTCCCTCATAAAATATCCTTGCAATGACAGACTTATCATATTGATTCTTAACACACTTTTTGTGTGTCTCATTCATTGTGGTTGCATCGCGATGTTGCTCATCAAGATAATCTAGGTGAACAAGATGAACTTCCAATTTAGTTGTTTCAGATAGAAGTTTAACAACGATCTTCAATGAAGGAATTTCACAGTCAATCAACAACACTACTTCTACCCCTTGAACAAATTGGAAATGTGAGAAGCATTTAGTAGTGATAACTAAGGTCCAGGATGCCATAATGATATAAAAAGCATTAAATGACAATTTGATTTACTCTCATTGACATTCCGCTAAAGGATGGTGTTAAGAGACTTGTTGACAACCTCTACTTAACTATTTTGTTGTGGATAATAAGGAGACAAATGCTCTTTCTTAAAACCTAGTTCCAATGTTAATTCCATCATCATTCGGTTCTAGAAGTGATTATCATGGTCTATGATAATGTCTTTTGGAAATCGAAACCGAGAAATGATTTTATTGAATATGAATAACACTACAGTCTCACCATCATTCACAAATTTAGACATGGCCTCCACTCACTTCATAAAGTAGTCAACGACAATGATAATATAATGATGCCCCTTAGTTAAAGGTGGGTGGCATGTCATGAAATTTATCCACCACTTGGTAAAGTGATGGAAGATGATGAATGAAACAAAGACACAAGATGCACTGACATATTTCTATAAAATATTTAACAAGGGTAACATTGTTTGACCACCTCAACACAATCTTTAAAAAAAAAAATTCAAAACGTATCTGGCGTGCATGAATTTTTGGGCTCTTTCCAACCCAGAAAGATCACCACCACATGATCCACTATGGAAATCATTACCAACATTCTCAACTTCCTCGTGTGTTAAACAATGATAAAGAATTGGATAAACCCCACAACAATACAAAGTGTCATCGATAATGAGGTAATTATTCACATGATGGTGAATAAATGTCATTCATATCGTGAATGATTTGAAGAGAACTTCAAAATATGAATATATACAAGGATATCCCCATACTAATAATATATGGAAGTGATAAGGAAGAGATGTTCATCCAAAAACAAGTATGTAATAATGGTTTCCTCACCCTCCCTATGAAACTCTGACATGATCTTGGAAAATACTAGCGATTTATTTGACTTGGAAGATACAAATTCCAAATCGAACTACTGTAGTATGGAAATCCATTTTTTATATTCCCCTCCAATTATTCATCGTGATAGGACATATTGAAATGGATTAATGTCAACAATTGTAGTAGTGTTATGTAGCAAAATACAATATCAAAGACTTTGAACAGAGTGCACGGTTACTAAAGAAAACCTCTCAACATCCGATTAATTAAGTTTAGGGCCAATCAAACAGTGAATGAGATGGTAAATGATGTTCTCCTGGAGCACATCATCCTCCTAAACAAAAACCTTTCCAATAGTGAATTCAACTATTGCAATATACAACAAGAAATATCTATTATAGTCTAGGGGACTAAGTAAGGAGGAAGAAACAACAACGTTCTTGAAAGCGTCGAAATATCATTTTGCAAACTCATGCCAAACAAAAGCGATTGCCCTTTTCAAAAAGTGCATGGAACCCTTGGTGATTTCGACATATTTGACAATAAATTGACAAAGGAAATTAGATTTTCCTTACAGGCTTTGAAGTTGATGCATATTTTGTAGGGGAAGCAACTAAATTATTTCCTCAACCTTTAATGGATCAACCATGATCCCCTTATTGGAAACAATAAATCCCAGCAAATTCCCAAAAATTATGCAAAAGATGCACTTATTAGTATTTAATAGAGAATGATAGAACCAACATCTTTCAAAGATGAGTCGAAGATGAGACAATTGATCTTCTCTCTTGCAAGAGAAAGAAATGATATCATCACTACAAGCATCGACACTATGTCTGAGATCATTAAAAGGGAAAGAAATATCCCATTGGAACATAGCCCCAAAATTTTTAAGGCTGAAATACATCTTATATGTGAATGTACCCAAAGGACATATGAACGTCCTTTTATGTTGATCCCAGGGCTAGATTTGAATGCGCTTATAGCCAAAAAATTCATCCGTAAACAAAAAGATTTCACTTCCCACACAGTCGTCGATAATATGATCAATAAATGGCATGGGGAAGTTGTATTTGCAACATGCCTTATTCATATCATGAAATTCCATACAAACATGAATGGTTCCATTCTTTTTATCCATAGGAAAAAGGTTTTACACCCATTCGGGAAGGGGAACCAGATAGATGAAACTATCTTTGAGTAGTTTCTCTATCTCCTCCTTAATTTCTAATGTTTTTCTTTGATTCACTGATCATAACTTTTGCTCAACATGTTTCACATTTTCATACATTTTTATCTCATGTTCGATAATTTGGGGGTATATACCTCACATTTCCTCATATGACCAAGACAAAACATCGTGAGAATCCTTAAATAGGTAGGTATATGTGCATGTCTCTTTTAGGGAATAATATGCACCGATAAATATGTTCTCCATGATGTCAAGGGTCCTAGAGATGTAAATTGGAATACTCTATGATATATTTTCCATGTTACCCTTAGCATAGACACCATACTTTGCTAAGGGGTTCACGGGGTGATCAACACCTCTAGAAAAAGTCGATCAAAATTCTCCTTTTTCCACTAAACTAAGTTTTGGGAGGAAATATAGAAATTGATGCAAGTCCTCCCAAGGCCGTTTTTTCCTTGTCATTTCCTCAATAATAGTTTCGATAGAGGGAAAACAAATATCGATACAATCAAGCGAATTCAAAGAAGTCAGGGCCTAGATGGGATTTGTGAGCTGATCCACTTCCCCTTTCCAAGAAGTAGTGGGATCAGAATCTACAATGGCTTGTTGAATAACCTGATAAGATATCTCTATTGTAGATAATAGTATATCCATCCCAACATGCACTATATCTTCTACCGAAGTAACACCCAAGGATCCTCAAAATATGTCATTTGAAATGAAATTGCTTGAGTTATAGGGATCGAAGAGCTTGATTGTTGGTATCAAACCGAAACAATATTAATATACAAAATTTGTGTTGAGAAGTTAAAATTTCTCATGAGAGAAGGATATATCCCAACACCAATACTCTCATTTGTTGTCTAAGAGTTTTCAATTAACAGGATTTTGGATCCTATATTTGTCACAAAGTTAGACAGATTGAATGAAATTTGGTCAATCATAACAATTTCCCCTTTGTGAGGGAAGCATAAAAATAAAAATACCAATGAAACAACAATCTTCATCGCATATGTCAAAATCCTCCCTAACAACATGTTGTATTTGAGCGGAGATTTAACCACTTCCACTTCTATGAAGATGGTTTCCCATCCCAACTAGACAAGGATGGAGGATATAAGTTCTTGCAACCTAAAAGAGTGTCCATCAAAAGAAGTTAGAAAAGTATGAGATAGAGTGATCTCGAGAGAGCCAATGTATTTCCAACAAGATAATGACACCATGCATGTTGAATCACCTTCATCGACAACAATCCTTCCAATAACGTTTTTTGAATACACGACATTGATCTAAAGGGATACATTTTATGGAAGATGGGCTTAAAATATATAGTATAAAAATTTATAACTTATAAGTTCGATGAATCAATGGCTCTGATTGTGGATAATAATGTGCTCCATTGCATGGGGAAACTATGGATCACCTCAAGGGATGACATTGCACAAGGTGTTTGAGATAATTTCTCAACAATCAAATACTTGGGCACAGTTCAAGCATTAGGATTATGAAAATAAATTTTAAACAAAACTTTTGGTATGTGTGGCATTGCATACCCCCTAGGATTTTCTATATGAATATATTTCTAAGGATCAAAAGTTTAATTTACTTTAGATGGAGACTCAAGGTTACCATAATAGCAAGTCTCGGTAGACATATAAATGTCCTATCCCACCATATCGATGAACAACATAGTACCATATGGAAATGATGCACATTGGGTTTCCCCTTACAAATTTCCACTAAAATATCCTACCATCATATTTGGTCCCTAAGGGAACAATTTCTTCAACACAACAGGTTGTTGTTGTGTCAACAAGTGGTGAACCTCTTCCATTTTGGGGCATTCATGGGTAAGGTAATCTTCTTTGCAAATTTTGTAAGTAAAATTCACCATCCCCTTTTCTTTTTTATCCATTCCAATGTCAACAACATATTTATCATGTTTATTATTATTCCCCCCTCATTTCTTATATTTACTCTTATTTTTTCCTCTGGGATGTTGGGTTCACTTTGGATTCGTTGATTGCACAACATGTACATACAATGATTGGAAGGAGGTAATAGTCAAATTTGTATCTTAAATAACTGCAGTTGGATGAATAATCATCTTATTCATTTGTCTCGCAACAAGATCTACGGTATCTCTATTGGCAGAATTGATGATGTCGTTGACATGTGGTCAGGAATTTGATTTTGAAGGGTAATTACTTGACCATTATGTGTCCATAAATATCTCGTATAGAGATCAAAATGAGAATATATCATATCCAACTGTTGGGCCCTAAAAATAGTTTCCTCTTTATAGGATATTGCCAATGTAGAAACATCCTTGGAGATATACAAAAACAAGGATTTGAGAAACCATTCAAGGAGGAAATTAGGAGGAATATTATCCTTGATCATCCTTTATTTCCTCCACCACTCTTGGATGTGATCCAAGATGTGAGTGGGATTCTTTTGTCATAACATAGACAATAAATCAATGTTGACATATTACTAGATTGGACTCTAAAAATGGTTTAGAAAAACCAACACCAAATCATGAAAGGTGTGAAAGACTGACCCCTGAAGCTCAATTTACCATTTCATGGTGAATCCCGTGAGAGTGCATTGAAAGAGAACTAACTGAATGGATTCATTGATCAATGAATTGGATTAGCACCATAGATCAAATATAGTTATGTGATCTCTTGGATCCTCACCAAATTTTCCTTCAAACTTCAGAGTGTCCGAGGGAAATTTAGTGGGAACTATGAGACATTTTGGATCATGACACACTAGTTCATTCACAAATTTCAATAAGTATGGAAAGTTTAACATTACTAGAAATGGAAGTCTCAATTGTGGCCTAAAATTACAACTAGCAGGGTTGGAAATTATGGTTTGGTTAGCAAACAGAAACAAATATCTTGGATTGTTACAAGCACTAGGTGTTGTAGGGATTTTGTACCCTGTAGGAGATGTGCTCCCTTAGGCTCTTCCCATACCTAAGACATGATTAGAGATAAAAGAAAAGGATGCATATAAACTTGATAATATGTCACAATATACAAATATATCAATCCTTTATCAATAAACACACAAACTTACATTGATAGTCGCTTAGAGGGAAACATCCAACATATCTTGTATTAATAAAGTAAGCAATATTACAACTTACAGGTGTAAACTAAAGAGATATGTTTATTCCAAGATCCTTTCCCACTTGAGACCACAAAAATGAATAGATAAGGCCATATGGTTAATGGGATAAGATATTCATGATTATACTGGAAGCCTTCTTGACACTAAACATAGAGAAATTAGAGAGAGGTCTCATCCATCGCAACCAAATATAAGAAAGGGAGATTATAGGCTCAGTCACGACCTAATTAGACAGACAAATTGAACTGGTCAGGACTTGGAAGTCTAGAAAGGGTGACCAACCCCTTCGGTCACAGGCTTGAGAAATGATAAGGGAGACCGAAGGGAGATTAGGCTAGAAACTCAATGGAAAGATGATGAAAAATGGGTGAATTGGGTAGGTGACCTCTATTAGATGATGTATCAGTGTTTAGGGGGTTAATAATTCTATAACATATTCCCCCTAAAGTGTGAGGTCAAAGGATGTGTCTGATAGCCAAAATACTTTACCAATAAAATCCGTAGAGCTTTGGGAAAAGAGCTTGGAGAAGAGCATCACCAGTCCTACAAAAATATCCCCAAGGAGGACATTCCTGTGCTCGGTAAGACAAATGGTATCATTTCTTCCATAAATAAACTACAGATCTATGCATGATGAAAGTGATGGCCACAAAAAGTACACTATGGATCCATCAGGAAGAAAACATGACTCTATCCATGGCCACAAAAGTATACATTGTGGATCCATGAAAGATGCAAGTGAAAACATAGCCACGACCAAGTACAAATGTGGATCTATGTGATGTCACACAAAACTGCAGTGAGAAACAGGTGAAATGATATAACATAATCTCCATTGCATCTTGGGAAAGAGTGTCATCTAACAGGAGGGTGATCTTTCCCAAGGTCTTCATCCTTAATCCAGATGGTATGAATCTACAACATGCGAATAAATGAGTTGGTCCATCAAACATGGTAGAAAACGTCTAATTACCAATAATTAATGTATACCATTAATAAACGTGGGGGATTCCACTGATGATTATGATGGAACCCAAGACACTGAGTACAATCTATGAAGTGTGAATAAAGGAGTTGACGTTGAACACTCATAGATTCATTCGACATGAGCCAATGATGTAAACCCATTGTCAAAATTCAAGGAGATCTACCACTGATGTCTGCAAGTTCTATGGTACTAAATGGTTTCTAGATTTCAATCTTGGATAATGAGCTAAAGTCAACAGGATGAAATCCGTCGAAGGAGGGCCTTGAGGTATCCCCCATCAATCGACTCAAAATAGGAAAAGATGGATGGCGTGAAAATGATAATTAAGGATCATGATTGACACAGGGATGGTGGTGAAAAACATGCATAAAGGGATGGAAGGTGACTAATGTATGTATGGATTCCCTTGAACAAGTATGCATGACAAATGGCTTGACTTGAAAGCATTAACTCAAGTGAAGACCATAATAATTGTTCATGGACCAGTGAGAAGAATGTGACACAACGATGAGAATGGTGGTCAAATGAGAGAAAATGGATAACCGGACTATTGTATGAAGTGATAAAACAAGTGTGTTTTACAAGGGCGACACAAAGTAATGACAATCGTTAGTTTATGAAGACGAGAATATGGAAAAATCGTCTAAACATTCCCCACCATGATCGGTGAGTACCTCTTTATAGTTTTACGAGCTGGAGGAGGATAACAGATGCTCATTATAGCTCATATGACGATGAGTCCCTCGACATATTATTAACTAACTCGAGGAAGGACGAGTTCAGTCCCATGAATTGGTCCTTCGATGTAAATTTTAATGAGTCCAAAGAAGGAAAACGTGAAGGCCTTTTCTTATTTAGAGAGTTTTAAAAGGTCATAAATAAAACTCTATATACTTACCTGTGGATTTTTCTCGAGCCTAGGTAGGTTTGTGCTCACCAGTGTTTTCATTTTTAGGAATTCTGAAAAACTTAAAGAAGACTCCAGGGGGTACTTTTATTGTAAATTTTAGTCTCCTGGGCCCGAAAAAGTTTAAAACAATGAGAAGGAGAACTCTCCTAACCACAAGAGATAGGGTGTTCCTTTTTCATAAATAATTTGTCTATCCTGAAAAAGGGGTAAACTTATACCAGGTGGATGTCTTTTCAAATCCATGATACGAGCGTGAAAATACAAGCATACTCAACGATCTTTTCTTTTTTAAGGAGTCAAAAAAGAGCTTAAAAGAGACTCCATAGAATGGTTCCATAACTTATGTCGATAGTGTTCCTAACATAAATAAGGTTAGTATATGGTACCATGAGAAAAGAAAATGATAAATATCCAAAAATGAAGAAAAAGATCTTTTTATAGTGTGAATAGGATTACAATGAAGCTATATGTGGTTAAAAAATAGTGTTTTTACGTCATTTTACCCATTTACCTTGGTGAAAATTTTGAGAGCCCTTTTCTTGTGAAATTTTGGAGCAGTGATTGCAGAGCGTGAAACCATATATCATGTATCTTTCAGCCAGTAAACAACAGGTTGGACCTTATCTTACAAAACCCATCTTGTATTTTTGTGTTTTATGCATTTATTTATTAATGGCAGAACTCAAAATTTTTGAGTCTGCAAAGTCGCAAATGGCCTCCTTGCGGGGAGAAACCGAATGGTTCGGTCGCTCAGTGTGAAGAAGGAAATAATGATTGGTCACATCCATGATAGAGTTGAGGGGAGACTGACCATTATGGTCATGACCGACTGCATTGTCGACCAAAAGAGGTCACGACCAGTGACTCTGTCTGCTCAAGAAGGTCATGAATGAGTGTATTTTTTGCATTGTTTTGAAAAAAAAATTATGAGTATTGTATATGAATGTGTTCTAAAAAAAATTGGTGTTTGTGGCAGGTGTGAGCAACAGACTTCCCTTGAACAAGTATGCACAACAAATGGCTTGACTCGACAACATTAACTCAAGTGAAGACCATGATAATTGTTCATGGACTAGTGAGGGGAACATGAGACAATGATGAGAATGGTGGTCAAATGAGAGAAAATGGATAACTCAACTGTTGTATTAGGTAATAAAATAGGTGCATTGTTCAAGGGAAAAAAAAGTAATGACAACTTCCATTTAATGAAGACAACAAGATGGAAAAACCCTCTAAAAATTCCCCATCATGATTGGTGAGTACCTCTTTCTGGTTTTACGAGCTGGAGGAGGATAAAAAATGCTCGTTATAGCTCATCTGAAGATGAATTCATCGACATCTTATTAATGAACCTGACGAAGGAGGGGTTCATTCCCATGAATGGGTCCTTCGATGTAAATTTTAACGAGTCCAAAGAAGGAAAAATTGATGGCCTTTTCTTATTTAAAGAGTTTGAAAAGGTCATAAAGAAAACACTATATACTTACGTGTGGATTTTTCTCGAGCCCAGGTAGGTTTGTGCTTGCCATTTTTTTTTAGTTTTAGGGAGTCTAAAAAACATAAATAAGACTCTATGTGGGTACTTTTATCGTAAATTTTATTCTCATGGGCCCGAAAAAGTTTAAAACAATGTGAAGGAGAACTCTCCTAACCACAAGGAATAGGATGTTCCTTTTTTGTAAATAGTCCAAATGGCTTGAAAAAGGGGTAAAATTATATGAGGTGGACATCTTTTAAAATCCATTATACGAGCGTGAAAATACAAGCATACTTGGTGATCTTTCCTTGTATTAAGGAGTCGAAAAAGAGCCTAAACGAGACTCCATAGAATGGTTTCATAACTTATGTTGATATTGTTCCTAACAAAAATAAGGTTAGAGTATGGTTCCATGAGAAAAGAAAAGGATAAATAGCCAAAAATGAAGAAAATATCTTTTTAATGGTGTGAATAGGGTTAAGATGAAGCTATATGTGGTTAAAAAATAGGGTTTTTACCTCATTTTACCCATTTACCTTGGTGAAAACTTTGGATAGCCATTTTCTCCTGCAAATTTGGAGAAGTGATTGAGAAGTGTGGAACCATAGATCATGTACCTTTCATCCAAAAAAAAAAAAGGTTGGACCTCATCTTACAAAAACCATCTTGAATTTTTGTGGTTTATGCATTTATTTATTCATGGGAGGACTCAAAATTTATGAGTCTGCATGGTGACGACTGGCCTCTTTGCAAGGAGTGACTAAATGGTTCGGTTGCTCTGTGTGAAGGAGGAAATCATGATCAGTCATGACCATAGTATAGTTTAGGGGTGACCGACTAGTATGGTCACGGTCGATCGCACTTTCCACCAAAAGAGCTAGACACTAGTTTCCATGTCTTCTTAGGAAGGTCACAACTGAGTGTATTTTTGGAACTTTTTTGCAAAAAAAATGATGAGCATTGTGTATGAATGGGTTCTAAAACAATTTGGTGTTTTTGGCAAGTGTGAGAAATGATGTTGGAATGGAGAGAATGTGAACATGAAGAAAAAGATAATGTTGCATTAGATGATCCTCCCACTTTAGATGCTTTAAGGAACTCTAGGTTACTGAAATTCTTCCTTTGTCAAAACATTCGAGCCCAATCAGTCATGTTATAATGGTTGGTTGATATGTGGGATGCAGGTCAACAACACTTTGTGGTATGAGACTAGATATTAACCTTGGAGATTGAGGATATTTACTTTCTGACGGGATTGTGCCCTCATGGTGCCACCATGGTCTTGGTAGGTGACAGGAGGGGTGGTGTAGATATGGTGGATGACTATGTAGCCCATTATTGTCACTTGGGTATGTAAAATAGCAACAATAATTTACCAATTAGTTATGTAGCAGGGAGTATTGGACCGTGTTATTCACCATTACATGGGTGGTAGGGAGTATTGGACCACACTTGAATTCGAGGAGCCAAGTATATTATGTCGTGATGAGTTTGTCCCCTACAATATATAACTGGTGTGTTGCAGTGTTGGAAAATATGAAGGACCAGTTGACCAAGTGCAGGTTGGGTTGACAAAAGAAATTTTGTTATGGATCCATTTTTCTATATTTATTTTTCAAGTTGGTTCCTTCATCATGACCATGGGATGTGGTGGAAGATGTTGGGTACAAATATCCAACTATGAAGAAATGGACATATCTACTATCTTGACTACGGGGGGGCACAATTATAGTTTGACGCCAAATTGTTTTGATGTTGGGATTACCAGATAGTGGCGATAGATTATTATGCATATGATGGTGTGGATTACCGTGACGATCTAGATATGGTTCTCCGCGAGGGGGAAAGATTTAGTGACGAGTTTCGTAAGAAAGATACAATTTTCAGTATATTTTTGTTTTATATTTTTAATTTTTTCATGATTTAATTATATATAAATGTTTTTGTGTGTAACATAACAAATAATTTGTGATGGAAAAATTGTGCACCAATACATCCAATAGCTATGTCGCCACTGACTAGGTGAGGTGAACATGTCAGTATTGGGAGAGGACCGCATGTTGGGAAAGATGATGTAGAGCTCTTGGAGGATCTTGAGGAGAACCTCGATTGTTTGACTCTGGGAATTCTAGTGCCACATATGGATCATATACCTCTGCATATGAAGAGGAGCGTAGTAGGTGTGGGGAACTAGTTTGGGAATCCTCCGTGGAAGTTCCCGCGAGAAACGATTTGTTATAATTACCATAGGGATCCTCAATATGACTAGTTTTCTTTAGCATGATGGACTTTTGGTGTTTTTTTATGTTGCAGATATATGGGTGGAAAGCCCAATTTTGGATTTTTTTGGACACACTTTTTATAGTTATGGATATATGGCTTTGAGAGTTTTTATAATATATATGTGATGAAATGGTTTATACAATGTTTGTTTAATATAATTCTTTTTAATGAAGTAAATGCCAATTCAACACAAAATTTTCTAGTGAGTCAACTAAGGAATTGAATTTTCTTGGTATATGTTTATAAGTGATAAAATTAAATGATCGTTCCAAGAGTCGTACAATTAAATATTTCCAAAAAAGGATATGATGTTGAATAAAGAAGGTTGCTTTGAGGTGTGAAACAATGAGCTCGTAATCTAGGGGTATTATTAGGTGGCATATTCCCAAAGAATATGCTTCAATCAAAAGTTCAATGACGACACTGTATTTGGAAACATTGTCCGTTGCAGGTCCTAGATAGATGCCCCTAGAGCTAACTATTTCTTTGGTGGGTAAAAGGATCACCCAGGAAGAAGAAGCGATATTCTGGGAGGTGCGACTAGTTCCATCCACATATCCATAATAGGGTAACGGAAACAAATACATATGCATCTCAAGCATTAATTAGGATAAGAAGATTGACAAAGACTATCACATACAAGGAAAATAAAGACAACCATATAATACTATAATACATGTGGTACAAAATCACTAGATAGATAGAGGCTTATGCATAATACTTTTTCAAGTAGAGCTCGTTACGGGGCTCCGAAAGAATATTTCCTTCATAATCAACTAACTCATAGGATCCTTTTCTAAGAGAACATTTGACAACATAGGTTCCATGCCACAGAGGTTCGAACTTTCCTGCACCCAGTTTATCATGGTATTTATCGTAGATCAACACCAAGTCACCTTCTGAAAATGTTTGAGGGTGAATTTTCTGATCATATTGTGACTTTAATCGCTTTTGGTGTGATTCACTAGCCATGATGGCCTCCCAACGTTGCTCATCAAGGAGAGATAATTATAGTAGTAATTCTTTTTCAATGGAGGTACGGGGAAAGAGTTTGAAAACTAGCTTAAGTGAGGGAATTTCACATTCAATGGGTAGTACTGCCTCTAATCCATACACAATTTGGAAGGGTGTGAAGCCCATGGAAGTTTTGGAAGAGGTTCGATATGCCCATAAGGGTGAGAATAACATTATATGCCAATTGGATTTGTGCTTTCCAATCATTCTTTGGAGCATTTTTTTGAGCACCTTGTTAATGGACTCAACCTGGCCATTTTCTTGTGGATAGTGAGGAGAAGAGTGCTCTTGGTGAAAATGCAAAAGGGTAGATAACTCATTCATTATTGTTACAGCAAATGTTTCCTCACCCCATGAAACTTTCTTGGACGACCTTTCCATTTACATATGCATACTTGAAGTCCCCTTCTATATCTTCCAAAGCCAAAAAGAACATTTTTCCACATATACACACCCTATCAGTTAAACAACAAGTGTATACGTATGTTTCTCCACTACAAACTGCATACATCAGGTTTGGTGCTAAAATAAAAAATTATGTTGGGTTTCTATGCCATGTCACAAGATCCATGATCCTTGAACTTCCATATATTGGAAACGCTCCGACTCGGCCCTTCATTTCCATTTGAAGACTATAAATTGAGCCTTATCCAAGCCTTGGAAAAAGAGAATTCAAGTTTGAGAGAAAAGATACTCTCGAGAAATTTCACTTCATATTGATTCTGCATCCCTTTGTCCTTTAAATTTTGAACCCCTTGTTCAACCCCCAAGATCTTCCTTCTTTGTGATGGAGAATCTCATTGTCTCCTTTATATTAGCTTTCCTTTGGTGGAGGATTGAAGTGGTGGAGGCCCAACTGAAGGGAGTTACTTTCTTGGTTCCGATATGTGTCTTTATAGAAGTTTTTCACCTATATACTTATGGTGATCATTTTAATAGAAATACTCTTTTCTCATCCAATTGATATCTTGAAAATATTTGAATTATAATTCCATGGGAGTATTTGTCATGTATGTTAATGTATTATGATAATCTATATGTTGACACTATACATTTTCACCATATCATTATGTATCTTGGTTGTTGAGGACAAGTTGTAGGTATAAATCTTTGAGTTGCGTGCTCAACGATGGTCTTCATCAAACGTCTTGACGAGGTAGGCTCTTGGCCTTGTCTTGTTAGCATTTAATTTATATAGCATATTTGGGATTAGAGTTGATTTCTATGTGTCATTTTGTCTGTTGTGGTTTACTCCATACCATAGAGAGATTTTCCTTGTAATAGAATTGGTGACCATAGTGGGGAATTGCTATTGTTTTTTAGGGTTTAGAGTGTTTCCTCTTTGATTTGATATCTTTTAGCCTGAGTTTACTTGTTTCCTGATTGCTTGACAACCTATTTTTTACTTTTCATATGAGTTTATTGGCTTATCCCTTGTCCTGTTAGTGTTTTACTATATATATATATGTTGTTTATCCCTTGAAAGACGCGTAAATACGTGAGTTTTCCTTCGGTAGGGTGAGTACATACGTGATTTTTTCTCAAACAGTCGTGTACATCATTTATTTAGTCTTTTTGGCTGAGTTTGGTGTTTGCTGGGTGAGTTTGGTTGGTTGTTGAGTCTTCTTGGGTCTTTTTCCTAACTGTTAAGTGCTTACAGAGTGATAGGAATCCTTCTTATTTTTGAATTTTCAGGTGGTATTCTTTCTTATAATATTTTTCATTGGTTGTCCTTGCACATTGGTATGAGTGTTTGAGTCTCAGTATCCTCCTTGGATTGTCTATTTTTCCTTGCAGTAGGGTTTGTATGTGAAGTTTCTATTCAATCCTTGCATTTTCTTTTCTTTATATCGAAAATAATAAAAAAATATTTGCTCATTTTTTCAGTATGGCATTTTCTCTTTTGATTACTTTGCGTTGATTTTGACACGTGTGGAGAGATTGCATTTCATTGAAATTGTAGAGATTACATTGAAAAGTTGCATTTAGAAGAATACCATCTCTTTAGAATTCAATATTAATAATTACAAGTGCTTTTATATTCTCTTCTTTTATATGTTGAGTCGTAATACCATCAGTTTCACGACCACACCTCTTGAGTAAGCTGAAGCCATTAAAATTGATGTTGTTTAATTAAAATTGATTAGAAATGGTTTTATTTTTCGGGTACACAAACAAGTATATGACATAGGGCCTTGGAATAGGATTTTGAGTAAACCTCTCCAATTCTATTAAACTAAACGTATGTGTCTGACTAGGGAGTGGTGAAATCCATTTTGTAAGTAGTGATGTTACAAGGCTCCGCTCACACTGGAGTTAAGCATGAGGTCGCGTGAAGTTGGTTGTAGAGATATCCCTCTAATACCTTATTAGTGTCAGAGATATTTCTGGGGTTCTATTCATATTTGTGGGTCTTGTTGGTACCTTTACCTCCGTGAGAGGCATTGCTTTCAAGATTTCAAGATTTGTTACCCTGCCCATATGTTGGACCAGACTTACAATTGTTCGCCTACACATTAGTTATATTTTGGTGACTCTCTTGACATAGGTAGCCACATAGGTTACTTGTAGTGGTTATTCTGCAGGTACCCTAAGTCATATAAGGGTCAGATAACACACAACCTTTATGGAGGATTACCTCTCTGGGGGGATCTGACCGACCCCGATGTTGAGCCCACGAGGGCCCTTATAACTGATTTTGATACTTCCATTCTTTTGAAGGGAGTCTCAGCCCCCCTCTTGGGAGAGACATACCTAATCTAGTGAGGGAGGCCTCTTTTCAGCCATTATAGGCCATTTGTGTGCATTGGCCTTTTTGCTTTATTTTGGTGTGCTCTTTGATTGTTAGTTGGCCCTAAGATTTGGTTTTATATCTCAAGTCTTGATTCATTGTGGAGCAAGACCAGATTCCTTGCAGGTCTCGTCGTTTGTTGAAATTACCACTGCATTTTGAATCTTTACCGAAGTTTTCTTCTAAAAGACGTAAAGTTAATAAACATGGTACATATATCTTCACCTCCCAGACTTGTGATTATTCATTTATGAGTACTGATTCAAACCCAAATGTCACTTAGTGGGACCCCTTTAACTCTTGTGACTCCTATATCTTGTGTGATTAGTGGGATCCCTTTGAATCCTTCAACCTCGATTGTTGGGGTGCTGAAGGTCCCCGCCCCTATTTATACCCAACCTATGGGTTCTACTCAACCCATAGGAACGAACCCCTTCAGGTCTCTTTTTGGTATGCCAAGCTATAATTATCAATCAATACTTTTGGTCTCTAATCCATTTTCATTTGATATTTCCAACATGACATCGCAACTCTCATCCTCTATTCCAACGGCTAATGTGAATCCTAATTTTGGACTTAGGGGCATGGCTCATCCATATGCTCATCTCTCATTTGGAGGAGACTGTATTCCCCAAATGAATCCTACAGTTGGAGGTTTGCCTCCTTTTTATTTTGGACCTAATCTTAGTATCAATGCTCTTGAATGGAGTGCTCAACCGGGAAGAAAAGTCACTTCCTATATTCCATCATTTATATCCTCTTCCTCCATGCCAATTCTGACAAACAAATTTACTATGGTGAATCCCCCTCTATCCTCTAGAGTTCCATATGGAGGGACTCAATTTCACACTATGGGAAATCCCCATCCTAGAGCTCTTTCAGTTGGGGGAAACTTATATAACCCTCATTATACCAGTTCCGTCGGAATGGTGCCCATATAAACTTTTATGAATTAGTTTGGAGGAGGATATTATCCTACAGGACAGGGCCATGGAATATACTAGAACCATGGAAGGCCTACAATCCTTCAGTCCCAATATTTCCCAGGAGCATGGGCTCAGACGCCACAACCATGAATCCATTTCCTAGCAATGCTTAATCTTCCAGATTTTTTAAAATTAATGAATGAACCTGTGCGTCATGATCCATCATGCCCCCCCGTCGCCACCAATATTCCTTCAGACATTCCAAAATTTGAAGGTAATACTCATGAGGATGCGGGTGATTATGTTACTACTTTTCATCTTTGGTGTTGATCTAATTCCCTTAATGACGATTATATTCGTTTGAGGCTATTTCAATGCACCCTAACATGGGTTGTCGTGAAGTGGTACATTGAGCTATTGGGGGGAACATACAAAAAATTTAATTAGATGGTTTTGGTATTTCTCTACAACTTCCAGTTGTTGGTTCCTTACGATGTCAACATAGAAATTTTGTCGGCCCTTCACTGAGATAAAGACACGCATATATTGGACCATATTCAAGAGTGGTGTATACGAAAGAGGTTGATCAAATCCTACAATCCTCCAAAGTTTTTTTTGGAATGGTTCATTAAGTCCTTATTACCTTATATTTCTAAGGATGTATCTACATACAGAGTAACATATGAGGAAGAAGCTATTTTCAAAGCCCAATAATTGGACCTCATATATGCTCAATCTAGGATGTTGTATGAAATTATTCTTGATGCACCATGATCAAACTATGACCCTAGAAAAAAGGGTGGGCCTCATGCTGATGGAATCATAGGATTCGCAAATGATAAGTATACATATTTGGTGATGAACCAGTTAAAATATTTTTCTCTAAGACAGCATGTAATAGGACAAGCTTCGGCTTTGTCCTCCACTCCCACTTAGTTGGCATATGTGCATTCTGTATAGTCATCGGCCAACCCAAATAGTAACCAACAACCAGGAGGGAATAGAAGGAAAGAACGAGGTAATAATAGTAAGGGTGGGAAAAATAATAACAAATCCAAGGACGATAGTAACAGTGATAGATCGAATAATAATGTTGGTGAGAGAAATAAAAAAAAAATAGAAGGTGAAGTTTCCTTGTAAACTTTGTAAATATGATCACCTTACCCACCTATGACCCAAAATTGAGGAAGCCTTGAGGCTCTTATAATATCCATCCATTATGATGAAAAATCCATTTCCACATAATCAACGCATGGCCTCAGGGGCCTCCAACACTGGAAATGTGTCGAGCATGAGTCAAAACCCCTCAACACATGAAGGTGGCAATCTATTTGTCAATATGGTCAAGTATCAGATTGGTGTAGCCACTCGATCTCGTGATTACAGTGCTTCATAGAATGTTGTAGGTCAAGAGTGTCCTCCTCCTCCAAAAACATCCTTGCAGATATAAAAGATGAAACCTTCTCCTCGTATTCCAAAAGGAGTACTAAAACTCTCTTCTTACAATCCCAATGCTAGAGCTTCCCATAACTATTCGATTGTCGAAGATCTGGGTCAAACCCCTTGTGAAATGTTGGCTTTGGAGGTGCTCGAGATGCGTCCTTCACAGAGGAATGCCTTGTTATATTATTTAGGAGCTATAGTCCCATGTGGCTCGAAGGTTATTAAGTTTGATGTCATGGATGTTAGGCCTCGCTTACCTTACCATGTGGCATTTCAAATCAATGTGCATTTCATGAAAATTACCATCAAATTCACTATAATTGATGAGGGTGTTGCGACATGCGTGATGTCCCTAACCTATTGCAAATCCATTGGATTTCCGACCCTATCCCAATCTATGACTATGTTGACCACTTTAGATGGGAATTCGTTCCAACCCCACAAAATTCTTCTTGATTTTCTAGTAAGTTAGGTGGAACAACAATGGAGTTTGATGTCAAATTCCTTAATGTGCCTCTCAACTATAATTTACTACTTTGGTGTAATTGGACTTATGCCATGACAACAATTGTTTCATCCATTTTCCACACTTTATATTTTCCTCATGAAGGGAAAATAGTGATGATTGATCAATTATCCTTTGCACACACTAGTCCTAATGCATCAGTTGGACCTTCAATGCCTATGATCGATAATTCTCAGCAAGAAATTGAGGATGTTGGTGTCAAACTGTATTCCTCTCTCATGGGTAGCTTTGATTTCATGGCACCAATTCATCACATTCATGCTATTTCAGTGAGTCTTCATCGTTGATGAGGTTCATTCCTTTTCATAATTCATATTTCAACGACCCTTTGACCCTACCTTCCCCGACTATGTCATACGACGATCATTCTCACATTGGGATGGAAATGCCATTGTCTTCTGTAGAAATTGTGTATCATTCTATTCTTGACAATATTATTGACCCAGATCCTTTCTCCTCATAGACAAACGAGACAGATCCTGTTCTAGATCTCGCATGGGTCGTTCAATATTCTTGTTCGCATGATTTCCTTTCTGATAATTTACCCTCAGATGAAGCCATATTAGAGGCCATGTATGGTCCTGATAGGCCTTGGGACAATATGCATCATCGCTCCTATTTCCTCTGAGATCTTGTTAGGATTGAACATGATGAATTTATATCTACCTTGAGTGAGATGTTCGGTCATGTTGTGGTTCCACTAGATATGCATGGTATTTATGATGAAGGAAACATCGTGAATATTTATCCTACCATCACAATCGACATCTCTCGAGTTCCTGGAAAAATTGAGAACGCATATATCGGTGTGGATTGTTCTCCTAGAGAAATTCAGATCTACATCGATCTCTTCAAAGAATTTCATGATGTATTCTCATGGTCGTATGAAGAGATGTCGGGGATAAACCCCAACATTTTTGAACATGATATTAAGAAATATCTGGATACTAGACCTCTTTGACAGCGTCTTAGAGCTGTTAATCCCAGGAAGGCCCCTACTATTAAGACATAGGTAGAGAAGCTACTTAATGTTGGTTTCATCTACCTAGTTCCCTTGACTGAATCAGTGTTCAACCCCATTCCCATGAATAAAAAACAAGGAACCATCCACGTATGTATGGATTTTTGACACCCGAACAAGGCTTGTCCTAAAGATAACTTCTTAACCCCCTTTTTTGACTGGATTCTTTATGAGTGTGCATGAAGAAAAATATTTTGTTTTAGGGATGGATTTTCAGGGTATAATAAAATTCAAATCAAACCCGAGGATCAAAATAATACGATGTTTATTTATCGTTGGGGTACTTTTGCATACCAGAAAATTCCTTTCAGCCTTAAAAATGTCGGAGAACCCTTCCAGCGTTCCATGACCTTTTTTTTTTCACGATGTCAAGCAAATTTTCGAAGATTACCTCAATGATCTCGCTGCTCACTCTCACAAGAGAGTAGATTACTCCACTCACCTTCGATTGGTATTTGAGAGATGTCGTTACTATTTCATTCGGTTGAACCCTCATAAGTGCATATTTTGTGTTAGGTCTAGCCGTCTTTTAGTAGTATTAGTATCTGAGAATGTGATCATGATAGATCCTATGAAGGTTGAGGAAATACTTCGATTTCCTCCCCCACGCAACATACGACAACTTCAATGTTTACAGGGGAAGGATAATTTCTTACATTGGTACATAGTGAACTATGCCAATTTAACTAAGGGTTTCATGTGTCTTTTGAGAAGGATACTCTGTTTATATGGGATGAGCGAGCCTAGGAATCCTTTAATGCTCTTAAGAAAGATTTGGTGTTGGAAAATTTGTCGAAGCCTCTAGACCACTGTAGAGACTATTTGATTTATGTCACCACATCTGAAGGGATGGTTGGTATGGTTCTAGTTCAAGAGGACGATGAGCCCCATGAGAAAATTTTATACTATCTCAGTTGAAACATGGTCGGTCCTGAACTTAAATACTCTCACGTAGAGAAACTAGCCTTGACATTCGTACATACAGTTCAAATATTACGACATTATATATTACTTTGCAAAACTAACTTAGTTACATATATCAATCCATTTCCATACGTCCTCACTAGGCATATCATAGGGGGGAAATACTAAAAGTGGATTTTTGTTTTTCAATCATTTTATCTCGATTTTATTTTGGCGAAATCTAAGAAATCGCTACTTTTTTCTTAGTTGATATCAGACTTCCCTCAACTAGATGAAGACATTTTTCATGATAATTCATACACATATGAACATATCTTGTTTATCTTGTCTTTGGACCCCAAGTATGGAGACATTCTAATTTACCTTCCAACCTTGAATCTATCTGATCCAGGTGGATATTAGTGGCCACCCACCTATTCCAACTATCTCCTCTTGAAAGTTTTTAGGTTAACACATTCTTCTATAATTCTTTGTAATTATGGGTTCTACACTTATGGGGTTGTCTGAATCCATACACTAGGTGGATATTGGTGGCCTCCCACCTAATTCAACTGGATTATTTTTGTTTTTTTCATGTCAGTACATTTTTTATGTACTTCTAGGACCATTTTGGGCCCCCAAACATTGTTTTTTTGGCTTGCCACAATCAAACTATAGACATAGTCAAAGTTTGATGAAATAATGTGTATTTATCAAAAATACATTTCCAATGGGATATCACGTGCCTAAAACAAAGGTCGTATGAAAAAGTTACAACCCCGGGAAGTTGAGGTACCAACTTACCCATTATGAAAAAGTTACAACCCCGGGAAGTTGAGGTACCAACTTACCCATCGGGGCCCACATAACGTTTGGTATTTCACCTCCTAGGGTTAGGTTTTTGGATTTATAGGGTTTTGGAATTCATGACTAATGTTAAAAATTCCTCTGGAGCCTCATTGTAATGATCTTTCTTAGACAGATGTGTGTAGTAGCTACATCTCTTGTCAGAGATATCTACCACCATTTGAGCAAGTTGTTTTTAGTTTTGAAGTTTTACAATTTCAACCTATTTCATTTATTCAATAGAATTTATTGTTCACTAGATATCTGTTGTTGTTCTCCATATATCTATGTTTTTTGTATTCAGTTTGTTACTCAATTTGTTCCTCTCATATATCTATATCAGTGGTATCAGAGTGGTCTTCTCTTCATTTATTTTTCTTCGTGGATTTCCCCGACAATATTTGGGTACAAGAAGTTGGGACTCGAACCAATTGATCCTTTGTAATATCGATCGCACTGAGCTCAAAAAAACCCCATGGGGGAAGGAAAGAAAGATGATGGAATAGGATATCCTTTTAAAAATTTTCTCTAGGAATCCCTTGCAAGATAAAGGAACAGAATTATGGAAAACTTTGCATAGATCCTTCGGCTACTACCCACACGAGAAGTATACTCATCAATATGCCACGCAACCCCCTTCAAGGTACATGTAAATTTTGATATTACATTATTTGAAGGATTGATAGATGATAATGATGTAGATAAATGGATAAATCTTCTCGAAGGGTATTTTTTCAGTCCACAATTTTTCCAATAGGAAAAATATTACTTTTTCCCTCCTCAAGGTCATCCCCCATGTTAAGGACTGGTAGGATACTTACTCTGAGAAAAGGGCTAGAGAGGAATGTGAAATATTTGCGGTCTCCCCCACATGGGATTCCTTCAAGGATGAAATTAAAGAACAATACTACCCTGTTGGAAGCTATGAGGACCAATACAACATATGCACCACCCTGCATCAGGAAAGGGACCAAACAATACCATATTTCACGAATATTTTCCATACCTTGCACACCAAATTGGGTATCAAAGACTCTGAATGATATCTGGTGCTCAAATATCGAGGTTGTTTTCATCAATACTTTCTAATAGAAATGGAGTTTCTGGACATCACATCAATGGGTACGACTTATAGATATGATGTCAAGATCGAGCAAGAATTTAAGTAGAAGAGGAGAGATTTTGGATCTGCAAAATCCTCACAGTCGAAGAAGGAAAAAGATGGCCCCAACCCACACAAAAAAGGACACAAAAAATATGGCCACTCTCAAAACAACCATTCCAAGCCGCAAAACAGAAGGGTAATCAGAAGTCGAAGAAAGACATGAGAAAATGGTGTGAATACCATAAAATCCCTTGGCACAACACCGAAGAATGTCACTCCAAGAAGTCACTCGTAGTCGAGATGAAATCTTCCTGTCAAAGGATGATTCTAACTTCGAGTCAAATCCAAAAGGAGGGAAGTAGATTATCAATGTTGAACTCAGTGCAACTTTTTCTACCACCAAAGTCTAGCCAAGCAAACTAGAAGAACCAGAGGAAGGGGAATGCCTTTTTCACTCGTAGATGTGGGTAAAGGGGGATCCAATTAATTTTATTGTCGATAGTAGTAGTTAGAAGAACCTGATCTTAGCAGAGATCATCAACAACTGGACTTGCAGATGACACCGCACCCACAACCCTACACCACCAGATGGCTTCTCCAAGGAAGAGATTTTTGTGTTAGCCAATAGTGTCATCTTCCCTATGACATCAAGCCTTTCAAATATGAGGTATTGTGTGATATTTCTCCCCTTGA
>CBVK0102588047.1:0-11567 GCA_900067695.1 Picea abies
TCAATGACAACATGATCCAATAGAGTATACTTTTATCACTTTTTCGGACTCGTAAAGGTTATACGAAAAAGGAACCCCCTTGTAGTTCTCTTTAAGCTGTTTTCAGACTCTCTAAATATGAAAAGATCACCGAGCGACCTTGCTATTTTCACGCTCGATAAAGTATTTGAAGTACGTGTCTGGTGAGCGATAATTTCTCTCTTTTTCGGTCTCATTCAGACTAGTTTACGAAAACGGAACCGAGAGAGTTCTCTTTTAAGTGTTTTTCCAAACTCTATAATCTTGAAAAACCTTCGAGTTTTCTATCTCTGGACTCATTAAACAAACATTGACAGACCCGTAATGGGACCGAACCACTCCTTCTTAGGGTTCATTAAACATACTCCGAGGGACTCGTCCAAAGGATGAGCTTACATGACAAGCATATGTTATCCTCCTCAAGCTTGTGTAAAAATAAAGAGGTACTCGCCAAAAATGGTGGGGGAAAAAATTGGGAAAGAATTGTGTCTAAACTTGTATTCCATGGAAGAGTCACTTTTGAACATGACACCCTTTCACTTGCTTTGTGTCTAGGTTGGAAAATCCACTTGTCTTCTGATCATACTCCTATAAGATTACAATTTGGTCTGTGATCCTTGTTGTTGAGTCAGTATTTCCAAGACAATTGTCGTGTCGTCAATATGTTCAAAAAGATGTTCAACCCAAAAATCCTTCTATTGCGTCGGCCATTTCTGTAGTTTTAAAGCCTTTTATTGCATCGGCCATCCCTGAGTCAATCCTGAATCACTTGTTACTCTGATCTACATCAAATCTTGTTACTTTTTTCATGTCATTGATGTGGGATACATTAAGGCCCTCCTGTGACGAGTTTTTTCCTGTCGACTTCAACTCATTATCTAGGAATTAGACTTAGAAACCAATTGGTACCTTGGAACTTGCATGCCTCAATGGCATGTTTCCTCGCTTTCGACAGTGGGTTTTCATTATTGACCCCTGATCGGGAGATTTCGCCGAGTGTTCGACCTCAGCTCATTGATTCACATTCGTTGGATTGTACTAGTGTACCTTGGGAGTCATTGACATTAATGGTGATTTCCCTCGCACTTGTTAACGGTGTACACTAATGACTGGTAATCAAGTGGTTTCTACCATGTTTGACTTCGACACATGTATTCACATGGTTAGATTCGTACTATAGAGTGGTGGAGATGAAGACCCTGGATTTTTTCTAACAGATCTAGGTTGCGTTGGAGTATATTTAGTGTACTGTTGCATAGATCCACATTGTATGTCTAGTGGCTATGTTCAAATTTGAGTCTTTAACACATAGATCCACAGTGTATTTTTAGTGGCTATGTTCATATTTGAGTCATATTGGCATGGATCCACAGTGTATGATTGGTGGCCATGACCTATATTACTTGACATGGATCTTCGCATGTCAACATTTATTCTTTGAGTCATTTATATTCTATTCACGCACAGGTTGCACTATAGCTAGGGTGCAAACAGTTCGCAGGTTGCACTATAGCTAGGGTGCGAGAATGCCAACACGTGGGAAAAACGAGCGTTTTCTCGAATCTTCTAGAAGGAGAAGCTTCTATGGTGAGGTGGCATACAAATGGTTTGGATCTTACTCGCTTTCATGATTTAGTGGGATCATCCTAACCTCCTCACCTTATCCTCTTCAACTTATAAAAGGAGTGGAGCTCTCATGGAGAAGGGGTTCTTGGTTCTTGAGATTTTGGTTGGCTTGGAATTATTAGCTTGGTTGGAGTGGCTTTGAGATTTGCTTTGTCAAGATAGATTGTGAGTAGTTATCAGATCTATGGTTTCAGAATCCTTGGAGCAAGAAGTGTGTGGGGAACGAAGGACATTTGGAAGGGACCTTACGACATCAAGGCAATGATTGTAATCTCTCTTTCACATTTAATATGATACAGTAATATGATGTTGTGTTTTATTGTATGATTCCTTGATCACATACATAGGTTTATATTGATTTTATGCTATCGTTATCACTTTGGTTGGTTTGTGTTGTTTTGATTTTGACTACACAAGAGCACTGGAGCGAAGCGGGAGCAACAAAGACTATCAAAAGCGATTATAAGGTATGTTACTTATTCTTGCCTCTTAGTTAATTCAATATTTAAAACTTAAGGAAAGCGTCCTATTCTGTCCTGTTTTGTTCTAGATCCAGGTGGATCTAGGGAGATCGGTTTGTGTCCGCACTTACGGATTTATCCTGAAACAAATGCTGAATTAGGATGGTGATTATCAGATGCCAGCTAGTCAATAGTGACAATGCTTCCATTGTGAGGGAAATGCATCACCAAGAATAGTTTAAACACCACAACGTTCATAACATATACATAATCACGCCCGAGAAGCATATTGAAATCTAACGGGTCTTTCACCACTATAACATCGACACAGATGGTTTTCCCACCCAACGAGATAGGCAATTGGGGAAGAATCCCCAAATATTCTCTAGGACATCTGTAAAAATCCAACAACTCATGAAAAGAAGACACAAGCTCGGGAGAACCCAAAGCTTTCCAAGCTGAGGAGGATAAAATACTTGCAGAGGCTCCTTCATCCACAATACATCGATAAATGTTTTTTGAATTAAATTCAACCCTTATTTGAAAAGGTGCAGAAGAAGGAAGTCGAGGCTCAATAAGGTCATTCCAATCAAAGGAAACCATCCTAGGAATTGGAGGGAGTGTGCTCCAAGTGAGAAGAATGCTCCCTTGTTATGAAGGTATTGAAATGGAAATGCTAAAAACATAGTCCATAGACACATCACTCCCCATCAGAAGAGTGGGATCGACCAAATATTGAATCATCGTGACCACTTTGGTAGACTCAACACTCTCCAAGAGACGAGTGGGATTAGTCGAAGATTACATTGATGTGACCACTTTGGTAGACTCAACACTCTCCAAGAGAAGAGTGGGATCAAACAAAGATTGCATCGACACGACCACTTTCTCAACCACTAGCTAAATAGGTTGCGAGACAACATGTTATGAAGGTGCATCACCCCCCAAAAGAGGAGTGGGAACGACCAAAGATTACATCAGCATGGCCACTTCCTCAACCATTGGCTGAATAGACTGCGAGGAAACCTTATAATACTCAGAATTAGAAGAGATTGCAAATATGGACCACAATCTTCGTTATTTTGGAATGCTAGGGCATAAATGAGTAAGGTGATCTCCCTTGCAAAGCTTACAAGGGAACTTAGGCTTACATTGTATCCGTCTAGGTTTCTCAACATAAACAATGCCCCCAACATGACTAGTAATGGATGGATTCACATCTTCAACATGACTTGCAGATGTTGATGATATAACACTCATATGACTTGCATTGATGAGACTCATGCCCCCAACATGACTTGCAGTGGTTGGTTTCACATTTCTAACATGACTTGCAGAGGTTGGTTATTGGTCAATAACATGACTCACAGAGGCTATAGACCTATCACCAGTATGAGTAGCAATGACTGGACTTTTCCCCCTAGCATAACTTGTAGAGGTTGGGTGCTTGCTCCCAACATGACTTATAGTGGTTGGGTGCTGGTATTCAACATGACTTGCAGAAGTTGACGACCTATCTCCAACATGACTTGCAAAGGTCAATGATTTATTCTTCCTATTTTGCCTCTTTCTATTTCTCTTAGGCTTCTGATTACTAGTAGCTATACTTTAACCAGAGAAGGCAGAAGGAGGAGGAAAAGACTTTTCCAACGAAGGAACATCAACATGATCCCCATGACATAAGGTGCTTAACTGAGAAGCGTCAAGAGCATTCATGATGTTTGGAATAGTAACCAACCAAACTAGTAGTTCCACATTCAACCCAGGAATGTACAACATGACCATTAAAGGGACACCAACATTTCCAAAGAAAGGAAAATCACAAGAATCCCCTTGCAAAGGGGTTCCTTGGTTGGTGTTGTCAGGAAATTTGGCCATGAAGATTCGATGCACAAGTTCTTCCCTTGCGATATCATTCAAGTCTTTAAAAGTCTCACACACTCACTCTGGTAAGTTAGTGGTATAAAAATATACGCCTATAAGGAGACGACTCCATGTTTCTAAGCGGAAGACCCAAAATTACTCACGAGCAACAAAGTGGGCGATTTACCACCTTAGTTAAGAGACCCAAAAGTACTCATGACCAACAAAGTGGGCGATTTACCACCTTAGTTTAGAGACCCAAAACAATGACTGACTAAATTTCTATGGAAAACTAGGGAGCATAGAGCACACCACTAAGAAGAAAAGTCTAAAAATATACAAACCAAACAAATGACCCTTATGAATGCTTCCAACCTAGGGAGATGAAGTCTTGATCATCCAAAGCATTCACAATGGTAAACGAATGACCAAGAGAATCAATTACCCTAACCTCCAACCAATGGTCTCTTCGGGTTTCTCCCCGAGAATACAAAGTCTACCTCAGGTACCACAATACACCCCTCACAATCACCTGTGTGTCAACCTACATAATGGCAACTAGGCCACCAATGTGTAATCAACAACCATGGGGGTACATTCGCCAGTTGGGAGAGTGTGTGGGCAAGGTAACTAAGCCTGAAGATCCTCATGAGGCCTGGAATACAATAGGGCCAGTATCACTCTTAGAGTACCTTGGATGAATCCAAGTGTCTCATAGGTTTGACACAAGTTGGGCCAATAACGCTACAGGATTCACCCCCAATACAAACTCTTGCAAATGCTTTGTCGAGATTAGGAGTGGATATCTGATCCAAATTATTTTGAGAACGACATGAAGACATAAATATAACCGAGATATAACAATTAAATACATAAAAAATATAGAAGAGAGCACAAAACTACAGTGAAACCCAACTTCTATTGCTGAATATGATAGAAAAACACCATAAAACATAAACTGGAAAAATGGGGTAGCTTATCTCTGAAAAGAAAGAGATGTTGGCTACGCTTCCTTCACAAGAAGCTTTACATCACACTCCATTGCTTGCCTAAAGGGCCTCCTTCACCTCAATTATATAGGAGAGAATGAGAGGAGAACAATTCCCATGATGCATGTGGGATAAATTGGACTAAGTTTATAAAATGTCATAGACATGTAAAATACTAGTACTTCCCAAGCAGTCACCCATTCCAGTACTACTCTAGACCGAGCGTGCTTAACTGTGGAGTTCTAATGGGATCCTATGCATTAACTCTATGTTGTAGGCATGTACATAAAACCGTTACATAATGTCTGTAATTAACAAATGAAGATGACATTACATTCCATTCCCCATGAAAAGGGTGAATGTCATGGTTTATCAAAACCAGAGGCTCAAAATGGTGATTCAGTGGAAAAGGTGGATGGCCACCGAGATCCATCTGGATCATTCCTCCCCCCTTAGGAAGCAATGGTCTCCATTGTGTTGAGTGCTCGGGGGAGAGGGAAAAGCGTTTGCTAAATCTGCATCTTGATGAGCTGCTTTCCTTGTTGGAGAAGTTATGCCTCTTAGCTTTTTGAAGGTTGTCATGAATCTGTGGCTGGAAGGGTTGGACCTTTTTAACAAGTCTGGCTACATGATATTTCTGTGTGTATAAGGAATCTTTGCACTTCGCTACAATCTTGTTGACCTACTTTTTTTGGATAGAAGGTGCTTGGGCCAAGGCTATAGTGGTTGCAGTATCCTTTTGTTCACCTTTTGAATAGATTGTGAAGAAGCTAAATTTTGTAGTATGAGATACTACCTTGCAACACTATTTATGTGGGACATTAGTCAAAACCACCTCTGGTATCCTGTAGAGATGACCCCCCTTAGTAACAGTGACACTACGGGGTCGAGACTCATAGATGGCATGGCACTTCCACATATATGGCTGGCCCAAGAGAACATCACAGACATCTAGTGGGGAAACATCACATAATACCTTGTCCTTGAAGGGTTGGATGTCGTATGACAATCGACACTGTTGGCTAACACAAAGATCTTGACCTTGGAGAAGCCACCCAATGTTGTATGGTCGTGGGTGTGGTGTTGTTGGCAAATCCAACTGCTTGAAAACCTCTGCTAAGATGGTGTTCTTTTGGCTTTCGCTATCAACAATAAAATGCAGTGGGGTCCCCTTCACCCACATCTGTGAATGGAAGAGTCGCTCCCCATCCTCAGGATCCTCTTCTGGTTGGATTGTTGTAGTTGCGATAGTAGCAGTGGGTTCTGCATCAATGATCTGTCTCCTTTTATTAGTTTTTGAATCAGGGTCCAAGTCGAGGTTCAACTCTTTGTCTTTGAGCTTGGCCACTAATGACTATATTGAGCAACATTCATCAGTGTTGTGCCAAGGTCTATTGTGAAACTCACACCACTTTCTGGTGTCTTTCTTAGACTTCTCGTTACCCTTCTTTGCTTGCATCTGGGATTGGATCTCTTGAGGTTGGCCTTCCTTGCTTTGTCCATGCTTCTCCCACTTACTCTGTTGGTTGAATTTCTTCTCAATTTTGACTGCATATCGATAAGCAACTCCCAGTGAAGAGATGTGCAAGAAATCCATCTCTGTTTGGATGTACCTATGTAGACCACTGCGGTACTTCAAAACCAAGTGTCGCTCGGAGTCTTTGATACCCAAATTTGACTGCAAGGTATGAAAGATGTTGGTGTACTTCAGCACCGTCTGGGCTCTTTTCTGATGTAGAGTTGTCCATCTCATGTATTGGTCATCATAGTTTCCGACAGGGTAGAACTCCTCCTTTAGGGCATCTACAAAGGTTTCCCAAGTGGGTTCTCTCCCAAAAAGTGTAGATTCATCTGCGGTGTACCTCTTCCAGTAACCTTCCCACCAAGCTCTGACATGGGGAAGGGCTTTAAGGAGCGTGAAGGTGATCTTTTCACTGTCAATTTTTTTTTGGATAGAGTAATAACCTTCTAGCACATTCAACCATTTTTCTAGAGCATCTGCATCTATCTGGCCTTCAAATAAGGGGATATCAAAATTGACTTGTACCTTGAAGGGTGTCGCACTTGCAAAATGGTTTCTTGTTGAAGATGCCTCGGTTTCTGCCATCGGTAGTCTTTGAAGGATCTGAGTGAAGTTGTCCATAATCTCATTCCTTTGTCGCACAAGGGCTTCCTCGAGAAACATCTTGAAAGGATCTCCTGCTCTGTCATCTCTCTTTTGTTCCGCCATTGGAGGTCACTTGGGCTAGCAAGAGTGGTTGTCCTCAAGCAAAACTAGCTTGAGACCCAAATCTCTATACCCTGACCTTGTCGGGGACCTGCTCTAAGAAATGACAAAGAGAAAACTGCTCTGATACCACTGATCTGGATTATTTTGAGAATGACATGAAGACATAAATATAACCGAGATATAACAATGAAATACACAAAAATATATAAGAGAGCACAAAAATACAGTGAAACCCAACTTCTATTGCTGAATAAGATAGAAAAACACTGTAGAACACAAACTGGAAAAATGGGGTAGCTTATCTCTGAAAAGAAAGAGATGTTGGCTACGCTTCCTCCACAAGAAGCTTTACATCAGACTCCATTGCCTGCTTAAAGGGCCTCCTTCACCTCAATTATATAGGAGAGAGTGACAGGAGAACAATTCCCATGATGCATGTGAGATAAATTGGACTAAGTTTATAAAATTTCATAGGCACGTAAAATACTAGTACTTCCCGAGCGGTCACCCATGCCAGTACTACTCTAAACCGAGCGCGCTTAACTGTGGAGTTCTAATGGGATCCGATGCATTAACTCTATGTTGTAGGCATGTACATAAAACCATTACATAATGTCTGTAATTGACAAATGAAGATGACATTACATTCCATTACCCATCAAAAGGGTGAATGTCATGGTTTATCAAAACCAGAGGCTCAAAATGGTGATTCAGTGGAAAAGGTGGATGGCCACCGAGATCCATCTGGATCAATATCTCCATCACCGTCCTCCACACGGCCTCGTGTTCGACTCTTGTGTTAGAGGAGCTTTCCGGATTGAGTAATTACAAGGTGGATTTTTCACACCCTAGCACATACACCTAAGTTAAGTTTTGGTTTCCCTTGGAGAGTTTACCTCTCCACACCTAATTCAAGGCCCTAGCCTAAGCTATTGGTGAACCCTAGAAAAAGTGTTACTAATATGTTTTAGATTAGTGAGTTCATTTTAGGGGATTTTCTTACTCAAGGAACGAAATTGAAACTTATGTTTTTTGAGACTCTTGCAAAAATGAAACTTATTAGAACATTGGCAAAGACGACTTTACACTAATTCTACAAATGAAAAAGAGCTTCAAGCAAAAATCATGAACAATCCTTCAAACCTAAAAATGCAATCTTTTCTCCTTTCTTATTTTTCTTTTGAAATGCTTTCAAGATGAGAAGAAAACACAACCCTATGCTAATTTATTTTTCTTTTTCAAATGACAATGTAAAGAAATGCAAAGAAAGAAAGAGACCTAACTAGCATAAAAACTAGGTTTTTTTTATTTTTCTTTCAATCAAAGCAAAACTACCAAAAGATGCTAAAATAAAATGCAGAATACATGTTTCGGCCATGAGGGGGAATTTTTTTTAAATGTAACTCATTTTTCTTAAAATTCAAGATAAAAATATGCAAAAAATGCTTGGAAACACAGAGAGACAAGAGGTTTATTTATTTATTTCATAAACAAACTGAGCCTGCAAACTATCTAAACCCCAAAAAACATAAGCTTCTGGAACTCAGGAAGACCTGGGAACCACAAGTTTCTTGTAGGAAAAGGAAAATATTTAAAAAAAATTCTCCAAAACAACAGAGACGCATGTTTTGTATGGTCAGCCTGCATATGTACGTGGGATGTATATAATGAATAGCGTGTATGTATGCGTGTTGTACAAAGAATAGGGCATGTACACCTCTCTACATTTTCAAAAAAAAGAAAAAGTTTGGACAAACAACTTGGGAAAGGGAAGATGGTAGGCACCTGGAAGGTGGCCATAGATCCAACCTGACTCAGAACACTTAGAAAAATCAGAAAGAAAATGAAAATCAAATCAAACCAAAATCTTCCACCAAGACCCTAGAGAGACTCCCCAATAGAGTCACAAATTATGCTATGGGGAAATTCCCCCTAAACTGGGTCTAAGGAATATGAAGAGTGATAACTCCCTTAAAATACTGACTTATCTTTAATCTACCCCAAAACCATCTAGACTAAGTGATAAGAGAAAGAGAGAAGAGAGAGGTAATGAGTGCACCTTAAATCCTTACAATTGATGTAGACCTTTTTGGCTTGTTGTTGCCTCCTAGATCACAAATCTCCTCCCTAAGCTGACCTGCAAGGGGTTAAGAATACAATGCAATAACATATACAATCTCTAGTATTCACTTTAAAGCCTAAATATAGATATAAATGATCAAATTAACAAGAACATATACACATCGGGTTTTGGGACAAAGATAATCTCTTTTATTCAAATTCAAGATGAAAGGTTACAACCTTTGCTTGCGAACACTCCTCTACGAGCCAAGTACAGGCTGCTCTGTTCTGGCTCCAAGTGCATCAATCCTACATAATATTATCACAACCAACATACCATCAAGGGAAGGAGGAAGGGTTTCATAGGGAGAATGACTGGAGGGGAAAGTTGAGGCTAAAGCTCATAACAAGATGCAAATCTTGGGAAATGAGAGGGAAATGATTCTGGTAGAGTTTTCTTATTCTCTTGTTCATATGTCTAAATGACTCCCCAAGGCCTATTTTTATATGAGAAAAATATGGTTATTCAGTTTGGGGACGGGCTACAAGGGGTAAAATGGTTAGGAAACCCTCCATAGCCCGTAAAATCCGTTGAAATACATGCAATTTTATATTTTTTGCAACTTTTGGAGGTAAAAGCAGGCTAACTAGCATGCAGCAAGTGCATGTACACAGACTAACTAGCATGCAACAAGCGCATGTATGCATGCTAACTAGCATGCAACTCACATGTGTACGCAGGCTATTAGTGCAGCAGGGCACATACACTATCCAAAAAAATGGTTTTTTAGAAGGAAGCAACAAGAGTGTTTTTGAAAAAGTATGCAAATGGATAGGCCAATGTCTTGGATTCATAGATGTGGAATTTTTGGACTATAATAATAATTTGAATCAATGATTTTGTGGTAGTAGAGTGATGGAGTGTTCAGAGCTACCTCATTCCAAGGTTCTGGAATGTTTCATAAAGGTAAATTTTGGATATGATTGACTAAGAGAGGATGTTGTAAATATAACACATTGGTTGGATTGCATAATGGTCAAGTGAAACTTTGATGGAAAGTGTTCATACCAAGAAACAATAGTGCAGATGAGTAGAATGAGAACGCACAAGACAACAAGGATATGAATAAATTCAAGGAAAACCAACTACAAAATAAATAAATAAATAACTGATTGAAACATAAATGCACTAGAGTGCATGATGCATACAATGAAATTAGATGCATTAGTAGGCATTCTAACAATGAATGCTTGGTGCATATGGATGTGAATTTGTGAATATGTACATGATTGGATACGCTTATGGCATGCTTGTGGACTTAGAATAATATGTTGTTATATACATGCAATAATGACATTCTAGCAATTGAGTATGATTAATTATAGATTATGTATTTAGGAAAGATGATATAGCATGGTTAAAGATGTGAATATTGTTGTTGTTGCTTATGAATTCCATCTATATGAAGACCCATGAGGGTGGTAGGAATGGTAATCGAAAGGATGGAAGAGGAAGCTTGCGAGATTCTACAAATACCAACTGATCAAATGACATCAAGTAGGTTGATAACAACCATGCAAGTATGCATTTATTTTCTTCTGATGCATAAATGTTGAAGGGAATTGAGGTAAAATTTCCCTCAGTTAAATTTACAAGATTTAAATTGATATGTAATGGCTGAAGGCCTAGAGAATTTAAATGTTGTTGATGATTGGATAACATGCAGGAGATTTTTCTTATGGCAAACATCCAGGATGAGTATAATCAAGAAATATATGCTTGGTATGATCTTCATGCCGATTGTGATGATTGGTATATGGATAGTTTTCATTTCTGGGATGACAACCACTTCCATATTTTATTTGATGAATCTACTCCACCTTCTGTAGAGAAAATCAATGTCCATGACAACCACTTCCATATTTTATTTGATGAATCTACTCCACCTTCTGTAGAGAAAATCAATGTCCCACATAAAGAGCTAGTTATGATTACCAGTGTCCAGCCTGCATATTCTACAATGGTATTGTTCCTTTCAGATTCAACGTTGACCCTTTCCCACTATGTGGCTGGATATTCTTATTTGGATCCACACGATAGGTGTTAGTATTGCGAGCATCATTTTCAGTTGGTTATTGGGTGTCGATATCTTCCGTATGGAGTTCACATGAGCACTTGGACATTGGACCCTGGTTTACAATGACGATTGGACTAGTTCAACATGGTGGCTTCCATTTCTCAATGGGACCCTGGTTCTCTAGTCTAATTCATCACTATGGTCCACACTTATCCATGGGACCCTGGTATATGGTTGTACA
>CBVK0102588099.1:0-20327 GCA_900067695.1 Picea abies
GGTGATTGTACCTGCTCGAGACACAAGAAAAGCCAAGTATGCATGTAATATGCTAGGTGGACCACCAAGTTAAGCTTGTTGTCCCTATTTGAAAAAATCAACAAAAATACATGTCAGAAATGAAATCAATTACTTATTGTAGAAATAACCATCAAAAACATCAATTATTTATTGGGCTATGAAGCACTAAACATACAGACTAATTCCCAATACCTTAGCAAAATCTTTAATGTTGAATTAGGGCTGCAAAAAAGATATTTTCATAGATTTTCCAGAGAAACTAAATGGTTGTAGAAAATATTTTCTACAATAGCAACTTTTACTCCAGTGAACTAACCAAAAATTCATCCAACAATAGCCAACATCAAGTAGATTAATAATACCAACTTTCCAACTATTTCCAATGGTAAAAGAGTGAGAAATTAAACTTGCAAAAGAGAGTTTGTTGCAGCCCTAATGGTTGTAGCATAAATTTGTAACAGAAGTAAGGTATCCTTGACCAATCAAAACACCCTAGTGGCTCAAGCAAGCAATTAAGGAAAAGAATTGATTCCACTTTGAACAAATTCAATATCTTGTAGAATCACGTATTTCAATGCAAACAATTTATTTCTCCAATGCAATAAAATATTAGTGCCTTGCCAAATGGGTTATGGAGTCTTCTTGTATTAGGTTAGGAATACTAAATCTCAAGGGGTGTAATCCCTTTTACTCCCTTGAGATAGCACCCTAACAAGGTAAATTCTAGGAGGGTATAAACCCTTTTACTCCTCCTAGCAACCTTTGCAATAGCCTTTTCAAAAAACAATAATGATAAAAATGGGTGGAGGTTGTAAATACTTATACTCCTCCAAGGATCTATCCAATAACAAGTATGGGACAAGAAATAAACCTAACAAAGTGCATATTTTCCTTACCAATTCCAAGAAATGCCAAGACAATTCCTTACCAATTCCAAGAAATGCCAAGACAAAACCCTAGTTACCAAGCAATTTCATCACCAAGCAAAGAGAAAGAGCCTCCAATATTAGCGCACCACTTCCTTCCATAAGACAAGAGATAAACCATATCACAATAGAGAGAGAGAGAGAGAGAGAGAGAGAGAGAGAATGAATTTTCCCAAGTAGGGAAAAAATTCCAGCCAAGTATCCTTCTCCACATGGGAGAGCTATATCAAAATGAGACACAAATGATCTCTATTGATATAAAATGTCTTAAACATAGTTTGTCCACTTAAGTCGGGGTAAACACAAAATAAGGGGACAACAACCCTTATTTTCCTCTTTACACACGTAATTCATCTTTAATTCAAATTTAAATTTTAAAAGTGCACAATAGAAACCCTAAAATGGTGTCACCCCTATAAGGGTGACATTTGGACCCTTTGAGCAATTCGTTGGAGTAGAATATTGAAGTTGTTGGGGCTCATAATGCCTCCCTCTCATGCGCTATAGCCTCCTCAAGTCTCCTCCCACCAAATCATGCCAAGTGTCAACAAGTAACAACCTCATCACCACCAAACCCTAGCCCCAATGGTGACATTAACTCCAAGAAGGTGACGTTTTATCCCTTCCAAGAAAATCATTTGGCATGTGGGGGCTAGTAAAGGTCTTCCAAGTTATCCTCTAGGCCTCCAAAGGAAAGTCATCATCATCTGGAAAATGGGCCCTTGGCATCCAACCTGCGGGCTTCAAGCCCCACGAAATCCCAAGCTAGGCCTGTTCCTCCAAATTTGTCCACTATTTGGGTCCTATAAAGACAAATGGATACACTCTCCAAGGATCTCAAGTCAAATCATCATGATGAGTAAATCAAATCAATAAAAGAGCCATATAAGCAAGTGCATCCAAACCACCTCATCGAAATAAACTAATGCTCAAAGACCCTATGCAATTTTCCAAGTTTAGGTATGGGAGGTACGATCTCCATTTTAGGCATATGATAGCTCGTTGGAAAGATATATCCGAGGACTACAACATTTTTGACAAAATTCCATGATGGAATTTTGCAACTGCAACATACCCCAAAAAACGTCGTTTAGGGCCTCAAAACGGCTCCAAAAGTTCAGGACCCGAAAAACTGCTAAAAATAGTAAATTGCCAAAAATGTCAGAATGCTGTTTTGAGCCAGTTGGAAAAGGTGGGTGGCCACCGATATCCATCTGGATCAGATTAACTTGGGGCAAAGTATGATAAGGCCACTTTGAGATAGAGGTACACATAGTGCCATATGAAAGGAAAGAAAGTGACATTGCATAAGTGTACACACCTCAACAAGTGGAGACATTTATATAATGTTAATTTGCTTTTGTAGGTCTTTGATTTTTTAGGAGAAGATTTTCATTGCTCTCAAGACCTGTTTGGGCGAGCACTTGGAAGGTTCATAATCAAGATTTTATCTTTTTCCAGCCACAAGCCTCTTGGACTTTAGCCCCTTCTTCCCATGAAGTGAGGGACAACCCCTTCTTGGGTCAATACACCCAAAAAACCCAAAAGGTGAGGAGATGAGGGGATGAAGTGTGTAAAGTGGCAAGTATGGTCGGGAATGGCATGATGACTCGTCAAAAGGACCTCCCAATAGCATACCTATCCCTAAGGGTGACTCACTTACTAGGGTGCAGTGTCATTCACCATGTTGAAATAGGGCAAAAAGCATAATGTCCAAGAAAATGTCACATAATCAAAAGCAGCAATAGATGTAACAAACTCAAATGCCTCAAATATTGAAATGAAACTCACCATAATACCTGAATTGTACGTCATGGAGAAAGACCAAATATCTTATGGAGGCCAACTAATGTGGTGGATACCATCGTGATCAACCTGGAACTATGGTGGTGCGGTGGGTCTCTGTCTGTGCAAGTGGACACTACTAGTCAAACTGTCTCTTGGTACTCCATGTCTACAACCTGAGGACCTCGATACATCATCTCCTTATTTATCCCTAGGAGTTGGGGATAACATCTAGCTCCTACTTGGGGACATGTGCTCATCATAGATTGCATGAGAACCACAACATCTCCTGGTAGACATGTGCCTACATTGAAACAAAACAATGTAAACGATTGATTTTTTTATTTGTTAAAAGCATCATGAAATAACAAGAAATAAAATTGAGACAATATTAAGATTCCAATGTAATCTTTATTAATGAAACCCTCACATATTTCTCATATTTCTTGGAGCTTTCAGATCTCTGCGAAGGTCTAGACCCTGAGTGAAACTCTTACTACCCAAGATGGTTTTGATGCAGGAGCATCGTCATCAATGTTCAATGAGGCAAGTCGATGACAACTCATCTTCCAACGCACACATTCAAACCATTTTGGATCCGAAGGAGAGCGCGTCACTTTACTATTTTGAAAGTATTGAAATTAAAGGGCTTTTAATGTTTTGAGGCTTGAGCCATCATATGTGATCACATGAGATTGTAATTTCTTTAATGCCTAAGGGATTGTACAGATTTCGAGCATCAACTCGTATCTATATTGTAAATGCTACTTTAATTATAATAAGCCCTTAGTGGTAGAATGCTTTGATTATGATGTGAAATCCCTAGCGTAGCCGGAAGGAAGGCTCGAGAAGCCCCTCCATGTATAAATATATGTAAACTATGCCCAAATGAGGCTGTTGATGGGTATTCTATATGCACTAAATCCCTCAATTAAATTGTCAATTTGAGGTAAGTAAACTTAGAGTTGTAGCACTATATGTGCCAAGGAAGAAAAGCTAGAGGAAGTGTAGTCTAACTAAGGAGATGGTCTATCTAAGGGCTAACCTACTTAAGCAAAGAATATCAATGAGCAAATCCTATCAATGAACTTAAACTATTTACCCTAAGTAACTTTTAAACAATGTATCGATGGATTGTCCTAAAGAAGTAAATGAAAACCCTAATTTGAATAAGTTAACTTAATCAATCTAACAAGCAAAAGCAAGTCATCTATTTAATCTATTCATCTTAATGATCAATAGCAAAAACAAACTAACCTAATCAATCTATTCAAATTAATGAGCATCAACAAGTAAACAAATAAGCAATCTAATAACTAACATATGGAAACTTCTTCAACAAGAAAACTAATCAAAACTACTCAACATGCAACTAATCAAACTAATAAGCAAGTGAACTCTATTCTTAAGATAAAATCTATAATTACTTCTAATCTACAAAATGAAATCTTAACCTATTGAATTAAAAGCATCATGACAATATTCAAAGATTAATCAACAATTACTCTTAGTCTACAATAACAAGAAACTTCAAATATAATGATGATGATTATGTCTTCGGTGTCTTATGACATCACGATGGCATCTAATAATTAGCGATAGCTCAAGAGGAATAACTTCAATATTAACTTCTATAGAGAAATGAAAGGTATTTATCAAGCAATCGAATGAGAGCTTAGCCATCATAGAAGAAATATCAACTATCCTAAGAATCCATCTGATCTTTCAATTTATGCATTAATCATCAACAATAAGAAAACACTATTCTATTTAATTCAAATGCAATCTTATGCTAAGGTAAGAAAATTCACACAGTTAAAGACTTATAACTAAAAACTAAAATCAAACTCAAACTCAAACTTCTATTTAGAATTGCAATTTAATTCTAGAATGGAAATTTCATGAAATAAACTAAACTAACCATATTATTAACAATTCAATTTGCAAGTTAAAATGCGTATAAAAACATAATTTAAATTCTACTTATACCTTAACATAAATAAGAAAACTAATTCTAATTCTAATTGATAACCAAACTAAATAAATTCTAATTATAATTGATAAACAAAATAGATAAGAAAATGAAGAATTAAAATCAAAGCTAGCAACTATTCATCCATCGAAACCTTGCCAAAGAAACTCTATATTTTGCATTAACTCAATACTTTGTTTTAATCATTGTACTTCAATCAACAGAAACTCAAACTATCATTTAATCACACAACGAGGTTAGTAGCTAAGTTTGCAAGCTATTACTAATTAATTAAAAATACATAGCATATTAACACTATCCTTCACAAGAAACCTACAAAAAGGAAATTGAAACAATTAAGCTATGAACAACAAACACACAACATGTAAAATGATAAAAATGCATATAACAAAAAATGAAAGAAATGACAATTGCACAACTCGAATACACAAGATAACTAGATAAATATTCACCCAGACCATTGGTGGCCCCCCCAGCAGGTCGTGGCTACTCCTCAATAACGAATCACGAGCTTAAGCAACACGATTTTGGCATTTAAATTACAAACACGGTCTTGCACAAGTTTATGGAAATGTCGCAAATTGCACAGTAAAAACAATTCTAGCTTGACAATTCTTAACTTAACACTTGTCTGACCACTACTATCGTATTTATAACAGTTGCAATTCGAGAGGTCAACCACTAGAAGGGTCGACCTCCTCTAAAAACAACAAATTACATTAAATGCGCTAAAACTGCATGTGCCTTCTAGAAACCAAACGAGCCACTCAACGCTCAGCATAACAACTCAATTTGAGATGTCAAGAGCTCAGTAGTTGGAGGCCACGAGCCTGAGAAAAACCCATGTCATTGATTCTCCCAACACAGGCCGCCGATATAACAACCGCCAACTTGCCTATGATTTTAGTGTTGGATGGAGTGTCAGATGCAGTGTCGGATGGAGTCCCGGATGAGCTGCTGGATGGAAAAATGCCATGCGATTTTTCCCTGTGACACACAGATTGTGCATTATCTCCTTGTAATCATTAAATCATGATGAATTAAACTTAAAACCATCACAAAACACCAATTATACGTACTTGGTATAAATTATGACAATTTAATATAAGAATCCTTCAAAACTTTTTCAAAATAGTAAAATACACATATAATATCGGTCAAAAAGGATCTAATCATCATCATTAATTTAACCAAATCACGAGCCCAACATTACCCCCACAACTAAGATTTTGCAAGTCCCACTGCAAACAAAAATGAATTGCCCTATATGACTAGACTTGCTGAGAAATATTAGCTTTAGAATCTTCTCCCTCTTGTCCTGAAGATTTTGTCTTGTGCATCGTATGATGTTTCAATTGTGCTCTGAGGTTGCGATTGGTATTGGTCATTTGATCCACCAATCGCTAGAGGGAATTCACCTTTGCTTATAGTATTGCATTGTCATGGTGAAGATGCTCATCCAAAGTCTTCCTCTCTTCCAATTGTTGCAGTAGTTGAACATTTTCCTGTTGTAGTTTTTCAATGCCTGGAGTATGATCAAACATCTCAGAGGAGGGCTTGGATCCATTGAAGGATGTAGAGAGTCTATCAGTTTTTGGATCTGGGGTAGGCATCTGTGAGGTAGGAGTAATAGGGGGTTTATGAGTGGAAACATGTTCAGATTTTGTCTCTCTACGAGGCTCCAATTCTTCTGCAGAGACTTCCCTAAGTCTTTTTTAGGGGCTTTCAAGATTGGAGGATACTTGGATAGGGTCCGAAGTGGTTGGGGGTTTTTCATAAAGTTTTCCTCTTGTAATTCGGGCACTTTTGCGAAAAGATCCTCCTTTGAATTGATTAGCTCCTCTCCTATTTGTGGGGACTATAGGGAAGTCTTGTTGAATTACCTCTTGTAACTTTTTAGGTGCAGGATCAATAGACGTTGAAGGCATTGGGGAGTTGTCAATAGGATTCTTGGTCTTCTTGCCTGATGAGGCTGCAGGGGTATCAACAAGATTTTTGGTCTTTTGTTTTGGTAAAGGGATAGCTTGAGCAGGAGGGTTTGGAGTCTTCGGAGAATGGGGTTTGGATGGAGTAACAATCCCTTGATCAAGTGGTTTCTTGCTAGTATTGATTGTAAGATGAGGGTTTGAAAATTGGTAAATGAACTCATCCCATGTTTTCCCATGTTTTTCCAACTCGGCTATAACAAGTAGTTTGATGAGGACATGGTGGAATAGGCTATTATGGGGATTGGTTACATTCTTTCGTACTTGGGAATACATCTTCTCAAGGATTTTTAAGAATTAAAAAGGGAAATTCAATGGCTTATTGAATTGAAAATGAGCTAATAATCGAAAGTGACAGGCTTTGAAAATGAAATATCTACCTTCAAAAGTTATCATTCTGATGATGACTATGAGAGGGTTAATTACCTCCTCTTTAATCCACTCCTTGGAGTATCCCTTAGCTCCAAAGATATTATGAAATTTAGGATTGAATACCTTGTTATAGCTCGCTCGTGGCAACTAGTGGTGTTTAAACCAACGGTCTCCAACTCTTGGAAGCTTTATGGCTGAGGCAATTGATTCCTCTGAGACCATGAAGGTGAGAGATCCCACGTGTGCCATCCTTCCATTGAATCCGAGGGTGAATTGCATAGAAACGTCGTCATCGTGGTCCTGCAAATGAGCCAATAACGGTCCCCACCCTGCGCGAAGGAACACTTCTTTACACCATGCGAACTCAGGGATAACAAAGAGGTCAGCTTAGGAGGACGGTTCATACCATTTGGGCATGGTGACAGTGTGGAGAATGGACAGAGGGCAGAATTTGAGAGAGGACAAGAGAGATAAGGCAGATGATGAGTGCAATTAGACAGAGGCTGAGTGTTATTAGATAGAGGGTGAACACAATTGAGTAGAGAGTGAGCGCAATGCATAAATGGGATAACGATTTGAGTGATCCCTCCATTTTTGAATGTGCCCAAGGTGGAAACGGTTGAATTCATTGATGGATTCATCACACACGAGTTGCCATGTGTGAGCATGAGTGCACTGATTTCAAATTCGAAGAGCATCTTTTTGGGAGGCAATTGTAATGATTAAGGAGTTAGATCAATGTCCAAGTCTTCGACTTGGACATTTGATCATAAAAATGTTTAAGAATTGTATTATTTAATATCAATTGCCATTAACTAACTCCAATATATTCAATTGATTCCTGGTTACCTGAAATCATGGACATTTAGTGTGTGTATTCATCTCATCCGGTCCTTCATATGGCAGGTCATATGGTCTTTTAAATGACACCTCATATGACACTCCATATGGCACCCCTGTGTGAAATGAAATTTGTTCATCCTGTAATGGATTGTTTTATCCATAACACCCAGTCTTAAAATGATTTTGGCAGTCACAATGAATAGGAGCAGAGGCAGGATAAGAGTGTTCTTTTTTTTCCATTATGCTCACACAATTCGTTCCTCTATCTTGCACAAGGTATGTAATATCAACTCTGTAATGAACAGTCTCTAACGAAAATAAACCAGTTAAGTGGTCTGTTAAGGAAATGTACATCAATTTATAACACACAGGGAATATTTAGCATTTCAAAAAAAACAAAAAAAAACTGTTGATGTAATAGCCTGTATCATGAAAACAATACACATAATGTTTTACAAATATTTCTACTTCTAGGTAGTGTTATCATTTGTTAACTCATGAAACCCCTCCACCACACCTAAGTATTGTGACACCTCACAATAAAAAATATAGGAAACCAACCAATTCTCCCAATAGCCAAAGATTTACAACTTGTTAATTGTAGAGATAAATTTCACACATCGATCTGACAAGACAGTTAGAATATGGCCCCACCTATAGGATAAAACATCCTACATATTGTTAAGAATAGGTAGGCAAGAGAGTTTCGAGATAGTCTCAAAGTTAGTTTCCAATGGAAATTTTATGGAGTTCATTAACCTTATCTTAACCATACATACTTCGTGTCAGCTTTGTCTACAAGTAATGTTGTACATCAGGACAAGTTTAAATTTCTTATTATTTTTTGTTAGATTATCATCCTCGCTAGTTAGAATTTCCTACTGCCAGAAAGCTTGTTCAATACTTTGATGGGTTTACCTAGTCATACCACAAGCTGGTACCCGCTTCCAGCAGACCTGTTCAGTATCCCGACGGGTTAGCCTCTTACACACTCATAGACTAGACCTCCATCTTTTAAGATTTTAGTATAATATTTATTTGTGCAAGAATATGGGGAGATAGCTCTGAAAACAACCTTTTTCTCTCTTTTTTCAATTGGGATGGTATTTATGTGAGAGGATGACTTTTCGTTATATATTCCTTAGTGATTGTCCTGATGTAAGGGGTACTTAAGTAGACGTAGGCTATCTAAAGATATGATATAATCAATCATTTTTAGTATGTAGTGGATGGTACCATTGGGAAAGAATAGAAAGCTATATTTAGGATCAACTCACTTTCTTCCTTCTTTTTTTTTATGTTTCCATGGCTAACTGCTAATCAGACCTCCTTGTTACTCTTTAATAAAGATACTTTACTCACTTACTCAAGGTTCTTGGGGAAATTGTATGAGTGACCTCTAAGCTTGATGGTTACGATATCACTTCCTTATATAGTGGTGAAGGTTCAAGAGCAACTGCTAAAAAAAGAAGATGAAAATATTTTCAAAAATATGGCTAATTACAACAAGTCATTATTCAATTAATGCTTAGTAGACAACAAGGTTCAAATATAACACTATTTTGAAGAAAAATCCTTCTTTTATATTTCCTTGAAACTGTCTACTCCTGATGAAATAAATACCTATAGAAATCTCTAGAATTGTCTATCAACAAAATTCAAAATTATTTACATATGTACAGTTGAAAATTCAGAAAATATTCAAGAACAAGGGGGGACATCCCCATCTACTAAGGCCAATGCCTTGTCAGTTGACATGACCTGTAGAAAATCTTCTTTGGAAATGGACCTATGATAAAGTTTGAGTCGATGTCCATTTACTACAAAGGAGACTTGTCCATCGTCAATTGTTTTGATTTTCATAGCTCCATTGTCATATACTATGACTACCTCGTAAGGACCCAGTCACCAAGTGGTGAGTTTTCCTTTGAAGGTTTTAAATCGAGAATCAAACAACAAATCCCAATCACCAGGTTGGAAGTGTTTCTTATTAATAAACTTTTCATGCCACTTGCTCCTTTGGTTTTGGACTAATAATGTTTGTTGGATAACATCTTTCCTAATCTCATCCAACTCATTTAATTGTAGGTCTTGTTGTTTATGAGTCTCATATAATTTTAATCCCAATTATGCGGCAATACGGAAGTTCCTCACTTGGAATTCTATTGGTAGAAGTACTTATATCCCGTACACTAGCTCATAAGGGGTATATGCCCAATGGTGTTTCTCCAGGTGGTCTGATATGCCCATAAAGCCTCTAGAAGCCTATCATCCCAATCTCGATGATGCAATTGAATAGTCTTGGTTAGGATAGCTTCTAGAACTTTGTTTGTGGATTATACCTTACCACTAGCTTGTGGCTGGTATGGAGAAGACTTGCAGTGATTAATCCTATATTTCTCTGTTAATTCTCTCATCAGTTTGGAAGTGAATTGAGTGCCTTGGTCTGTAACAATTTCACGAGGAACATTGAAGTGGGTAAAGATGTCTTCATAAATAAATTCGACAACAGATTTTTTTGTAGCCTTAAATAGGAATTTTTCCTCTACCCACTTGGTGACATAATCTGTACAAACCAAAATATAATTTTTCTTACAAGACATGGGTGAAATTGGTCCTACAAAGTCAAGGGACCATTTATCGAAAGGTTCTATCATAACTTGGGCACGCAAGGACATTTCGTCAACTGACGTGGGTCTTCCTATCCTTTGACAGCTATCACAACTCCTTACATACTTGGAAACATCCTTGAAAATGCTAGGCCAATAGTAACCTGAATGTAACACCTTATATGATGTACGCTTGTCAGAAAAATGACCACCACATGGTCCATCATGACAACTTCGTATTATTTTTGGTATCTCATCTTCTGGGACACATCTACAAATAATCAAATCAGGACCTGTACGAAAAAGGTCATGGCCAACCCAAGAGTAATTGGCACTTTGCGTAATAATTCTACACTTTTCATGAGATGACAAATGAGATGGTAACTTCCTAGTAGCCAAATAGTTTACCATATATGAAAACCATGGGGTATTTAGAGAGAGGGAAAAAAGGTGCTCATTAGGGAAACTAGCATCAACGGGAATATCATCATCATCACTTTTTATGGGTGAAATAAAATCAACTACCAAATTCTCCTTTCTAGGTCGGTCAAGCACGATGATATTAAAATCTTGCAATAGCAGGAGCCACCTAGTCACTCGGCCATTAGTTATGGGTTTATTCATGAGAAATATAATGGCAGAATGATCTGTGTGTACAAATACTTCATAACCTGTGATGTAGTGGAAAAACATATTGATAGCATGAACTACTGCCAAGAATTCCTTCTCGGTAACTGTATAGTTTAACTCTGCAGGGGAAAACTTCTTGCTCACAAAATAAATGGCATAGGGCTTCTTGTCTTCTTTATGCCCTAATACTCCTCCTATTGTAGTGTCAGATGCATCCGTGGATATATGAAATGGTAGATCCCAATTGGGACCTCTAAGAACTGGTGCCACAGACAACTTAGCTTTCAGGGTTTCAAAGGCAGTTTGACACTGCTCAGTCCAAACAAAATCAACATCCTTTATTAACAATCCAAACATAGGTGCAACAATCTTTGTGAAATTTTCAATAAATTGTCAATAATATCCAGCATGTCCAAGACAGATTCTCACCTCTTTCTGAGTCTTGGGGGATGGAATTCTGACGATGACCTCAATCTTAGCAGGATCAACTTTAATCCCTTCAGATGAAACACGATGTCCTAGAATCACTCCTTCAGTCAACAACATTTTACATTTTTCATGACTTAAAGACATGTTCATTTCTTGGCATCTGATAAGGACTTTTTCTAAGTTATCTAAGGCTTTCTGGTAAGTATTTCCATACACTGTGAAGTCATCCATGTATACCTCCACACAATCATGAATAATATTAGCAAATATCCCTAGTATTGCTCGTTGAAATGTGGCAGGAGCATTACACAATCCAAATGGTAAGACCATATAGGCATAGGTGCCCCAAGGAAAAGTAACAGTATTCTTGTCCTGATCCTCGGGTGCTATGAGAATTTGATTGCACCCGCTATATCCATCTAAAAAGGAGAAATATTTCTTTCTAGATAGGGTATCCAAAACTTGCTCAATGAAAGGAAGGGGAAAATAATTCTTCAGAGTGGCCTTGTTAAGCTCCCGGAAATCAACAAAAATTCTCCATTTCCTAGTCACTTTATTTGGAACCACTACAAGTGGGGATATCCATTTACTGTTGGAGATGGGATAAATAAATATGACATTTAATAACTTTTGGATCTCCTCTTTTACTATATCTTTGAGTGCTAGGTTCATCCTTCTTTGGGGTTGCCTAATAGGTGTTACTTCCCCCTGGGCATATATGCGATGAATGCATGTGTCAGGGTGTATACCCTTCATGTCAGTGTATTCCCAGGTGAATTCCCTTGATTGTTATTTAAGGATACTTACTAACTGTTTTTGTTGGTCTGCATCTAGCCCAGAGTTTATATGTAGAATTTTTCCTGGGCTAATCTCGTAGGGCATGGTATAAGATGTGGCAGAATCGTCTATATCGAAGATAAAATATGTTGGAGACGAAATCGATGGGTCCAACTGTTCCTGAAATTCTTCCCCAAACATGTACTAAAAATGGGGAAACGATTGTGGAAAATCAACACACGTGATAGCAGAAATAAACTGGTTTAGCACATTCTCTGTTATGTGGTTTTGAAGTGCCCATGAATGATCACTTGGAAACACGGGTTCTTCCCAGTCCTCATTATTGTATGGACATTCAAGCCACCATAGATTCTCCATGATAGGTTGGGATGGTGGATATATGGTGAGATTCTGGATAGAGAATCCATTCGATATGGTCATTTCTCCCTCTCTACATTTGATAAATGCATTGGTTGTGGCTAACCAAGGTCTTCCCAAAATAACGAGATTGCCTTTGGTAGGATCCTTTGAGTGGATGACTAGAAATTCTACTAGGTACTCCCATGAGGCTAAAGTAACTATGATATCATCCAAAATTCCTTCAGGTATAACCCTAGTCTTATCTGCTAATTCCAAAATGGTTGGGGTAGGTCTAAGAAGAGGTTTTAACTCTAATTTCTCCAAGGTAGTGATGCAGAAGCATAGCCAACACATCAAGTGAGCCAGCGCGGGGCAAAAGACAGCTGGACACACGCCAGCACAAATTTTGAAATCTTCTTGAAGTTGTTGTGTGATCTTAAATGAGCCATTAAGATGAAGCACACTTGTATGATGTAATCAGACCTTGAGCAGCTCGCTCTCGTCCTTAGTAGGTAGGAGGCATTTAAAGTAGTTATTGCAGGTAGATAGAATTTAATTCTAGATTAGATAGTTTTAGAGCGCAAGAGGGAAACATGATATAGACATCCTCATTGTGCATTGTAACATTATTCTGAAGAAGGAAGAGCAAGAGCATGCAGAGAGCTGTGTAAGAACACCCATGTACAGATATTTGGATTAATAGAAAGAATTGGTTCAAATTCATGGTTTGTGTTGTTCTCTGTGTATTGATGTTATGCTCATGAATGTTTGCTTCCTGTTATACATTTGCTTTGATATGCTGTGTATATGATTTCACATTATAAGTTGAAGTCTGAAAGGAAGAGGGAATGAGTTTCAATTGTTTCTCTATCTGAGCAAGAATTCCTGCAAGGAGTGTAGTCGAAGTGTCTGCAAGGAGTGCGTTGACAGAGGGTTCAGATAGGTAGCATTTGTTCTCATTTCCGCAGAAGTTCAGTTGGGCACAGGAGCCGTGCAAGGAGTGCGCAGGCAAAGTAAGGTCTCAGGGTTGCGAACCTGAGTAAGGTGTGAGAGACTGCTGCTGCAGGAGTGCGCATAGTTGAAGGTATTCAACACTTGGAAGTGTCTGAGAGTTGTCGCAAGGAGTGCGTGCAAAGATCCTCTTTAAGACTTTGATTTGGGAGAAAGCTCAGGAGGGATAAGGCCTTCTAATCCATTTAATGATAGTGTAGAGAAGTTGCAACTAGAAGTGTTAAGAAAGGCGTCGTAATTTTGCGCGTGGCGGATAAGTTTGTGAAGGAACACTCAAATCATTTGTAGAAATCATCAAAGGGAAGAGACCGACGGTCAGAAATATGTGGGGAGGATTGGCGAAATCCCGCCAGCCGTTAGATCTGCCAGAGAAGCGAGGAGGTTACGGTTGTGTTCGGAGTTCAATCTTAGGAGATTGTGGACCGTAGGATTTTCACGTAGAATACCCGTCATCTGTTGGATTGACCAGGAGTTGCACAGAGTTTAAGCTTCGTGAACAGGAGGAGGAAAGTTCTGATGAGGGGTGTGGCCATCGAAATTTTGGCGTTCGCGAAATCGAAAGTTCTGTGAGCAAGAGATCGGGAAAATCCATGTTGGGAATCCCGTAAATGATCGGCCCATCCATCAGTTGGGACACGTGGACGAGATCGGAAGCCCCATCGACATTTTGGTCATCGAGACTCGCATAGGTAAGTGGATTGGGTTTATATAATTGGCGAAACCCGAGGATTGATCTGAACCATCCATCCACTTGGGACGCATGTCAGAAATCCGAAGAAAGTTGGGGATCGACATTTCGTGAGTCCTGGAGACAAGGAGTACTTGCATTTCGAAATCGTGAAGTCCGATTCTCCGAAAGGAAAGAGAGTTCCGTGTGGGACCCAATTGACATCATCTCATCAGAACGAGGTATCGGGAATTTTCACGGTGAAAACCCCGAAGTGGCGAGGGACCGTCCATCCTTGAGGATGCGTGGCCGAGATCGAAGCTTTCGGGAAATTTCCCAAAAGAAATAGTCCTTAATTGGGAAACCGAGAATCAAGAAATCAGGGATCTCGTGGACAAGAGGTTTAGTTCATTTCGACATTCGAAACCCTGAACCCCGATAGAAGGTATGAATACGGTCATATAAAGGCAGGTCACATGACTAGGGGCATAGCCAGGAGGGGCTAAAGTCAAAAAAGGAGCGCATCAGGATACCGGAGATCGAGAATTTGAGGAAGCAAGTGTTTGTGACATCGAGGATTGCGAAACCCCGAAACCCGATTGTGATTTTCTGTTGGGAACAGAGAAAGAACCGGGCCTAAAGGCTGTAAGGTGTCGAAAAAGGCCTGTGGGTCAAATTCAAATAAAGATTCCAGGGCAGAATCGAAGGAGCCACTTCGGCTCAAGGGTAAAATTAGAACGATCCTTAAGACCGGGAGGTTAGCGCAGGGGCCTTTGCTGAGGCAAAGGGTGCGGTCTGCGTCAGTTTGGTATCAGAGCTTAGAAAAGCTTCTTTGCTTTCTGTAGCAGGAAGAAGGAAGATTCACCATGTCGCCAAGGAGAAGAGATAGACAATCACCCGATCCAGAGGAGGAGAGGGAGACGTCCAGAGGAAGGGGTAGACAGGTGCAGAATCCAGAAATAGAAAGAGATATGCATAACATACGCGCCAGACTTGTGGACATGGAGATAAGACAAAAGTACACAAATGATGTAGGAGATATCAGTGAGTCAGAAAATGAAGATGATGCTGGACATGGAGAAGAAGAAGTCACAACAGAAGATGAAACAAATGAACACTTGCTTAAAGCTATTGCAAGGATGGGTGCAAAGGCGAAGATGGACATTCCGGTTTATGAAGGAAACCTGGATGCTGAAGAAATTCTAGATTGGATTAGAGCTTTAGACACCTACTTTGACTATGAAGATGTCGAAGAGGACAAGAAGTTCAAGCATGTTGTCATTAGATTAAGAGGACATGCAACATTGTGGTGGGATGAACTACAAGCGGATAGGCATTGCCAAGGCAAGCAGAAAATTAAGAGTTGGGATAGGATGATTGCAAAGATGAAATAAAAATTCATCCCTAGGGATTACCAGATTACTCTGTTCAGGAGAATGCAGAACCTGAGACAGATGCTGATGTCAGTAAAGGAATATACTGAGGAATTTTACAGGTTGAATATCAGGGCAGGTCATCGTGAAAGAAATGATGAAAAAGTAGCTAGGTATATGAATGGCCTGAGATATGAAATTCAGGATGAGATGAGCATGGTAACCATCCAGACGGTGGAAGATTCTTATCAAATGGCTCTGAAAGCAGAAGAGAAGCTGAGCCGAAAACAAAGTTAGAGGGGCCGAGGCAGGAGTTAGCCCAAAGGCAAATCAGTTGCCCAGGATAGATATTAGAAGCCCAAGGAGGACTGGAAGAAACCTCAGACATGGACAGAGAGAGGTGGAACCTCACAGTGAGGGCAACAATATGTTGAACAAAGAAGGCAACATACTGAGCAGAGAGGAGATTATGTTGATAATAATACTTTTCCTCGTACTAGAGGTAGAGGAAGAGGAAGAGGTGGAGTAATCACATGCTTCACATGTGGAAATAATGGGCACAAATCTTACGAGTGTCCAGATAAAAAGAAGGAAGGGGGAGAAACTCACATCGCCGAGGCACAGAGGCAAGATGTTGAGGCAGAAGACGTTGAAGGCGGAAGATCATTGATGATGCGAAAAGTCCTTTTGACACCAGAGAAAGAGGTGGAAAGTTCATTCCAAAGGACCAGACTTTTTAGGACTGCTTGCAAGACCAAGGACAAGGTATGTAAGGTCATTGTAGACAGTGCTAGCACGGACAATCTCGTTTCAACCGAGATGGTAGAGAAGCTGGAGCTGGAGACGACTAATCATCCAAGCCCATACAGAGTTTCGTGGCTACAGAAAGGACATCAGGTAAATGTCACTAAACAGTTTTTAGTTGAGTTTAAGATAGGAGGATATAATGATAAGATATTATGTGATGTCATTCCTATGGATGTGTGTCATCTATTGCTAGGAAGACCATGGCAATATGACAGGAATGTGATTCATGATGGGTGAATGAACACATACACCCTAGAGAAGAATGGGAGGACACACATGTTTCTTCCAATCAAGGATAAAGAGGTGAAGCTGGAAGTAAGCAACACAGTACTTCTCATGAGTGGAAAGGAACTTCTTACAGAGGTGAAGAAGAAGGAAGATCCACAGTTCTTTGTGGTCAGAAAACCAAAGATTGTTTTGACTAGCACAAGAGTGGATGATTTACAAGAGGAGGTTCAGGAACTGCTGGAAGAGTTCGCTGACATTGTAGTAGACGAATTACCTCGTTCGTTGCCATCGATTAGAAGTGTGAGTCATCATATTGATCTCATACCAGGAGCCAGTTTTCCAAACAAAGCCGCATATAGATTGACGCCGCAGGAGAATGAAGAAGTTAAGAGGCAAGTCCAGGATTTGTTGGACAAAGGTTTAGTCAGGGAAAGCTTGAGTCCATGTGTTGTTCCAACAATACTCAGTCCGAAGAAAGACGGAGGCTGGAGGATGTGTACTAATTCAAGAGCCATTAATAAGATAACTATCAGGTACAGATTTCCATTTCCGAGGATGGATGATTTGATGGATTTCTTAAGTAGAGAAAAGTACTTTTCAAAGATTGATTTGAAAAGCGGTTATCACCAGATTCACATGAGGGAAGGTGATGAATGGAAAACAACCTTCAAAACCAACGAAGGGTTGTATGAATGGCTTGTTATGCCGTTTGGCTTAACAAATGCGCCAAGTACCTTTATGAGATTGATGAACAAAGTTCTGAGGGAGTTCATCGGGAAATTTGTCATTGTGTATTTAGATGACATACTGGTCTACAGTTAGACAGTGGCGGAGCATCTGAAGCATTTGGCTACAATGATGTAGAAACTACAGGAGGAGAAGCTGTTGATAAACATGAAGAAGTCCTCATTCATGAAAACAGAGCTCATTTACTTGGGATTTGTTATTTCCGCAGACAATTTGAGGAGGGATCCGGATAAGGTGGAAGTAATTAAGAACTGGCCATCATCGAAGAATATTTTCGAGGTGAGAAGTTTTCATGGGTTAGCTAGTTTCTACCGGAAGTTCATCAGGAATTTCAGTGGAATTAGTGCAGCGATGATGGATACAGTGAAGAAAAGACATAAATCTTTTCATTGGACAGAAGAGGCTGAGAAGAGTTTTATTTTGTTAAAGGAGAAAATCACGGAACAACCAGTTCTGGTGTTGCCGGATTTCCAAAAGACATTTCAGATGAAATGCGATGCAAGTGGATTTGCAATCGGAGCAGTCTTGGGTCAGGAAGACAGACCGATAGTGTATTTCAGCGAGAAGCTGAATGAGGCGAAAGTGAAGTACTCCACTTATGACAAGGATTTTTATGCTATCATACAGGCACTGAAGAAATGGAGGCATTACTTGATACCGAAAGAGTTTGTCTTGTACAATGACAATCATGCACTGCAGTTTGTGACTCAACAAGAAAAGTTGAATCAAAAACATGTCAAATGGGTTGAGTATATGAAGAATTTCACTTTTGTGATAAAACATATTTCTGGTATTGCTAACAAAGTTGTTGATGCTTTGAGCAGGAAGTGTTTGTTGTTGCAGGAGTTCAGAGTCAAAACATTGGGTTTTGATGATCTTAGGAACATGTACGCTGATGATCAGGATTTTAAGGAGGCGTATGAAGAAACTGAGAATCCCATTCTCAGAAATAGAAGCTCGTGGATAGAGTATATGATCTAGGAAGGATTACTGTTCAGAGGTAATCAACTGTGTATTCCAAAATGCTCCATGAGGGAGAATCTGCTGAAGGAGAAACACAATGGAGGATTGGCAGGACACTTTGGTCATGAAAAGACGTTCGCAAAGATGAATGAATCATATTTTTGGCCAGGAATGTGAGCAGACGTCAAAAGATTTGTGGACAGGTGTAGAATTTGTCAGCATTCGAAGGGGAAGAGGCAGAATGCAGGGTTTTATCAACCGTTGCCCATACCAAGAAGACCGTGGGATGAAATTAGCATGGATTTTGTATTAGGGTTGCCAAGAACACAAAGAGGTGTTGATTCAATCTTTGTGGTGGTGGATAGATTTTCTAAAATGGCACACTTCATCCCATGTCAGAAAACCAGTGATGCAACTCACATTGTGAACCTGTTTTTCAAAGAAGTCGTTCGACTTCATGGCTTACCAAGAAGCATAGTTTTGGATCGAGACACCAAATTCATAAGGCATTTTTGGAGGACCCTATGGAAGAAGCTGGGAACTAACTTGTCGTTTAGTTCATCTTATCATCCTCAGACAAATGGACAAACAAAAGTGGTAAACATGAGTCTGGGAGACTTGCTGAGAAGCTTGGTGACAGAGCACCATAGCCAGTGGGACCATATATTGCTGCAGGAAGAGTTTTCTTATAATGACTCGGTGAATAGGAGCACAGGGAAAAGTCCATTTCAGATTGTCTATGGCATGCAGCCGAGAGGAATTTCTGAATTGAGATATTCTGAATAGAATGCGACTATAAGTGCTAGTGCAGAAGATTTCACAGAGGCAATGAAAGAACTTCACAGCCAGGTGAAGGATCGATTGCAGAATTCAAGTCAGAAGTATAAGCGAAGAGAAGATCAGCATAGAAGACAACTTCAGTTTGAGGTTAGTGATCTGGTTCTGGCACATTTGAGAAAAGAAAGGTTCCCGAGAGGAACATATAATAAGTTGAAGATGAAGAAAATCGGGCCATGTAAGGTCTTAAAGAAATTTGGGGCAAATGCTTATGAGATTGAATTACCCGATGGGATCGGAATTTCTTCGATATTCAATGTCTCAGATTTATACCCATACAAAGATGAGGAAGCAGGAACAAGTGATGAACAGTCAGAGGTTCAGTGGCAAAAGCAGATGCCAGTTGCAGAGAAGCCATAGATGGAACGCATACTGGATAAAAGAATTGGCAAGAGGACCAGGCGAAAGCAATACTTTGAGTATCTGGTCAAATGGAAGAACCATCCAGTTGAAGATGCCAGCTGGGAGAATGAAGCAGAGATACATAAGCATGGACAAACCGTGCAGGAGCTCATGGACAGGAGCCCATGAAAGTTTTCAAGCGAGGGAGTATGATGCAGGAGCATCACCAACACATCAAGTGAGCCAGCGCGGGGCAAAAGACAGCTGGACACATGCCAACACAAATTTTGAAATCTTCTTGAAGTTGTTGCGTGATCTTAAATGATCCATTAAGATGAAGCGCACTTGTATGATGTAATAGGACCTTGAGCAGCTCGCTCTCGTCCTTAGTAGGTAGGAGGCATTTAAAGTAGTGAATGCAGGTAGATAGAATTTAATTCTAGATTAGACAGTTTTAGAGCACAAGAGGGAAACATGATATAGACACCCTCATTGTGCATTGTAACATTATTTTGAAGAAGGAAGAGCAAGAGCATGCAGAAAGCTGTGTAAGAACACCCATGTATAGATATTTGGATTAATAGAAAGAATTGGTTCAAATTCATGGTTTGTGTTGTTCTCT
>CBVK0102588216.1:0-27437 GCA_900067695.1 Picea abies
TGCAATAATTATTCAAGTTTTTCAAGTCTTCTTTCATTTTTAGATCATAATGAGCCAAAACTATTATAGTTTGTGTTATACACTTCATGAGGATTTATGAGTTGATTAATTCTAGAGTAGCCTTCATAGTTTCTTTTGTTCTTAGCATAATATTTGCAGTTTATATCCTTATTCCCAAAATTATTACATGAATAAAATAAACCAAGAAAAATGTTTTGGTACCTGAGTGTAGGAGATCTTTTGAATGGTGTTATTCTTCTATAATATTCTTTTTGAGTTATTTCCATCGCTAGTTGTTGACTCTAAATTCTGGATTTTCTAGGTGGTGTCGTTCTTCTATAATATTCTTCTTGTTTTCTCTCAATTTCCCAAGAGTTCTCTTTTGAAGGCTTACATTCTTCCTTCTTGGTGGAACCTCTAATTAATTATGCATAACTCTTTTGTTTTTCTTCTTTTTCTATTGTCATGCAGCTCGAACCCTTCTCAGTATGCATTTGTTTGTATCCTAGTCCAGACATGTCATAGTATGGCCTTTGAGTGCTGATGATTTCATCCAATATTTTGGTGTTTTTCTATTGCATGTATTTCATCCAATATCTCCTTTATTTTCTCCTTGTCTTCCAATTGGTTTTTGAGTGTTTCTTCAATCCTTATAGATTCTTCTACTTGGACCTCTAGTTTCATAATCATCTATTGGTCTTCTTCAGAGTTGGGATTTTGAGAATCCTCGCTAAGCTTGATTATTTCTTCCTTGAGTGATTTGTTTTTCTTCCTTTCTCTTTTTAAGGCGTTGATTAGTTCTGCTTCAAGATCTACCTCACCTTCTTCTTCATAATCCTCTTCATCTTTTTCAAATTCCATAAAGAGTACCTTTTCCAAGTCATTGCCGCTATCATCATCCTCATCTAATGAGGAACCATCCTCTTTTGAGTAGAGGCTTTTCTTGAATAGTTTATTTTAGTTTCTTTTCTTATCTCCTTTTTGTTATTTCTTTTCTTTCTTGGGAGATTCTTCTTCATCACTATCTATGTTCTTAGCATAAGGACATTTAGAAGAAAAATGACCAACTTTACCACAATTAAAGCACATTAAGGGAAGCTTACATCTGTATTTTCCAGTTCCTCTCTTCCAATTCCTTACAAAGTTGGCTATTTCTTTGTCTTCATATGAATCATCACTACAACTACAGTTTGAATTTGAATTTTGTTTATTCTTTTTGTATTCTTTGATGCCTTGAAATTTTCTTGCTTCCTAGATGGATTATCCTGCTTTGTTCTTATTTCATAAGCTGTAAGAATTCCATTTAACTCATCCATGCTCATCGTAGCAAGATCTACTCTTTCTTCTAGGGATGAAATATTGGGGTCAAATATCATTAGAAGAGACCTTAGTACCTTTTGAACAATGATTGGTTCTTTAATTCCTTATACTAAGCCTTTAATAACATTCACTATTTCATAAACCCGTAGAAAATAGGTTGCAATAACTTCATCTTCCTTCATTTTCAGTTGTTCAAATTGACCTCTATAAGTTTGAATCTTGGTTGCCTTGAATTTAGCATCTCCTTCGTAAATATTTTGAAGTTTGTCCCAAAGATCCTTTGCAGAGTCACAATGCATAACCTTGACATGTATTGAATCAGTCAGTTCACTTAGAATACCATTTTTATCCTTTGATTTGTTTTCATCAAGTTTCTTTCCATCCTTATCTATTGAGGGAGTGGCAGGTGCATTGTATCCATTTATCATTGCTTGCCAAATATCAAATCCCTTTGCTTGCACAAATGTTCTCATCCTTCTCCTCCATAAGGCATAGTTCTGACCATCAAACAATGGTATTGCATTGTTAGTGCATGCCATGATCTACCTTCCAATGATTAGATTTTTTTCGGAAGGACTTGCTACAATACCAATTGTTGGAATACTGAGAGTTGGGGTGAATCAATATTCTTCAATAATCACCACTTTTAACTAGAATATGTAAACATCAATTCATCAATTGTTTATCATTTATTATTTCATTCAAGATATTATGAACAATTCCATTCAATAACACATAACCACAGATGCATAGTACACAAGAATTTTATGTGGAAACCCAAATGGGAGAAAACCACGAAAATATTTTCTTATATTTTGGAAGATTATATTCATAGGAAGCACCAAATTTCAAAATTATTCAGCATCAACTGGAAGGAAGCTCCAACCCCCTTTTTACAAGCTCCAACTTTAAGGAAGCTACAAATCCCCAAATTCTCCAGCTCCAACTAGAAGGAGGCTCCAACCCCCTAGTTTATGAGAACCAACTCAAAGGAAGCTACAGATCCATGTATTCTCTACCACCAACTGGAAGGAGGATCTAACCCCCTTTCATTTCCCCTTCCTTCCTCCCTGAAATATAAATGAAGACTCAACCTGTCATTGAAACTATCATTGATAATCAACCTATCATTGCCACTAATATCAACCTGTCACAGTAACTGTCACTGATATTGATATATCATCATCATCAAACCAAATCCATGCACATAAAAATATGCCAAAATCACCAAGATAATCTCTCAAAACATATGCCCATTATCACCAAGATGTGAACTAAAACATGTGCCAAAATGTGCCTCAAGAAAGTGCCATAACATTCATGATAAGCTATAAACCATGTACCTGAAATATACCTCAAATCATATGCCCAAAATATCCAAGATACACCTCAAACGACCATGTGCCAAAATCATTCCGTAAGCATGTGCCAAACCATCCAAGATATGCCTTAAGCATATACCCAAACCACCAAGATAAAACACATAGAAAACATATAGTTAATCATGTAACAACCTAGTGCATATAATCACAGATCAACAAACCGTTCCTTGGCTTCAACATCAAAATTTACTTCAGCCTCATTAGACAAAAACTCAACAACTAGCAATGCCTCGCTTGAAGCTACCAAGACAACCAACGGGGGGCCTAGCAGGACACCCTACACTTGACCCGTAGGGGTCTTCTCAATTAGGGTTTTACATAAACCCTTATCCCATTGGCGGCTTCGAGTCTTCTCCTTCGCACTCCTTTTCTACCTCTAATTCGTTGCCTCAGATTTACTTAAGAGATCACATACTTTCTTGGTTGATTGGTTAGAATGAGAGGCTTATTGATGTATATTTACACTGTTTTAATTAACTTCTTTACTTAATTTTAGGGCTGACCCGTAACTTTTGTTTGCAACAACTTTTCTCCTTTAATTAGTTTTGGGGCCAAATTGTAACTTGTTGTCCTTAGATCCAGGACTTCTTGAGCATACTAAGGGGCTTCATCTTTAAGAAGGCATAACTTCTCAACCATGAGGAACCACTTGACATCCCACCTGCTATTGGAAATGACATGGTGAGGATTATCCATCTATGGAGGTTTTATATGAAATCACAATTTCCTTCACCCTCTTTTTCTTCAAAAAACTTCGGGCTTCATGACCACACCTCTAGGGCTCTTTGTAAACTTCTTAATTTTAGGGTTGACCTGTAACTTTTGTTTGCAACAACTTTTCTCCTTTAATTAGTTTTGGGGCCGACTTGTAACTTCTTGTCCTTAGATCTAGGACTTCTTGACCATACTACGGGGCTTCATCTTTAAGAGGGCATAACTTCTCAATCGTGAATAACCACTTGACGTCCCACCTATTATTGGAAATGACATGGTGAGGACTATCCATCTATGGATTTTTTGTATGCAATTACAAATTCCTTCACCCTCTTTTTCCTCAAACAACTTTGGGCTTCATGACCACACCCTTGGCACTCCTTGTAGGATTCTTCAAAGAATATTATCGTGAGGGCCATTCTTAAAGCTACACCATAACGGGACCACTTTAGATACTTCTTCAAGTACACCCATTACTTCTAGAGTCTTCTATACTTCTTCTAGATTTGACATCAATGACAGCCAATTTTCCAACAAGAGGTCTCTTCTTATGCAGCTACAATGGGAATAACTATGTAAATGGGGGGCAATGGTTGGAACCCCAAGAACACCTGAAAATTGTTGTGGAAAATAGAGTTGTGGAGGGATATGTTGTAGCTATTTTGGACATAAGGAAGACTCTCATCCCATGTGCATGGATGTTTGGAATGGTACATCCTCAAAATATGAACAATCATCTTGTTGACTACCTCTATTTTTCCATTAGTATGTGGGTGCAAGGCAATTTATTTGGTCAGCTTGGTATCCATCATTGACCATAGGTTGGACCAAAAAGTACTCAATAACCTATTGTCTCAATCTAAAATAATAGTCTGTGGGATCCCAAAATGAACCCAAACACATTCAAAGAAGAGATTAGCGGTCTCCTCAATTGTGATACTCTTCTTGCAGGGTGTCAAAACTACCATCTTAGAGAATCAATCAATGACCATGAAGACACAATCATTACCATTATTGGTTGAAGTTAGATCGGGCATGTAATCCATGGAGATAGACTCCCAAGGAATATCAAGAGTAGGTAGAGGGGTGTATAACCCATGTTTCTTTATGGTGGGTGTTAGAACACTTAGAATTTTGAACTTTTATTCTTTTGTTTTTGCATCTTAGAAATAAAATTTCACCAAAAAAAACTTAGGAAATTGCCTTTTAATTAAATAAATCCTTGGTCGTTATATATTAATAAGGCGCTTACAATATCACTCATCAATGAGTTACACTGAGTTGATCGAACGTTTCTTATGATCTCTAAAATATAAAAGTCGGCCAAATTTTAAAAGAAAGCCTTTAACGGTCACTTCGGAGCTTTGCGCTTTGGGAGTTTAAACAAAGATTGGGTTCACAACCACTGAAATGTCAAAATGTCGAAGTATTAGATATCACAAAAAAGCTAAAGTGTTTCAAAGAGATAATAAAACATTTAATAACTTTAATTAATCATGATTAAGTATTAATTAATCACTCCGCGATTTCGGTCTTCGAGAGATTTCTCTCGTGTTATATCCAAAACTTTCGAACGTCGAAGTATGAACCACACTTTTAAAAACAAATTAGCTCCCAGAGTTCCGAAACCCGAAATAATATATATAACGGTTCAACGTTTACTCTGGGAATTCGGCCTTCGGAGGATTTCTATCATCTTTCATCCAAAACCCCCGAATACCAAACTTTCGAATTACTTAAGGCTAATAAAATGTTTAAAACATGATTAATTAAAACATAAAAGCGATTAATTAGAGATTAACTTGTTCGGGAATTCGCCCTTCGAGAAATTTCTACCCTGTCACATTCAAAACCTCTGAACGTCGAACCATCGAAGTATTAATGACATTTATGATTGACTAAAGTTAATGATTTGAATAAATATTGTGAATCGCCAGGTAATAAATTCCATTAAATTTTTAATAATTTCTCTGTCAGTAAATCAATACGAAGATCAATAGACTTTATGAATAAAACTTTTCGAATTTCAAGTCATTTTACCATTTGCAACTAGAAGTTTCATTCAGTAAAGAGCTTACAGACTTCTCTTGTTACAGGAAGAATAATTTCATTTCCCTGAGGATTATGGCGCCACGCAAAGCTGCAAAGAAGCAAGATGCATCAGCTGATGATTCCAATGCAAACACAGACATTCTATCAGACACCACTCCGCGAATTATGGATACCATCAAGTCTTGGAAGCAGGTCTACGATATCTTAGAACATGAAATTATTAACTGTCCAGATGATTCTGCCGAGGAAGACGACGAGTCCTTCTTAGCTAAGCTTAGATTGGTAGCACAGTCAGAATTGCACAAGATTGTTGCACGACCCAAGATTTTACCCTATAATGATATGATAAGTTGGGCTCTAGAGCACGTTGACATTCAAACCAAAAGTGTTATCAGTCACTAGAAGAACTCCATCAGCTCTTTTCGACCGGAGAACCTACAAATAATGTATAAACTTTCTTCTACACCCAAATATACTTACAATGCAACATTTCTCCTAGATTTTGAGAGAAAAGAATGCACTCAATACGATAGAAATGGTCATGATATAATCAAGACCTGGTGGGGACATCCGGATAAATTCAAAACCGACGCTCATGGTATGTATTCCACAACGTCCTTAGATGCTCATATCTTATATATAGCCATGATGCTCTGTCGTTTATTTGGGAAAAAGAACCCAGCACATTTCTTAGTTGAGTGGGTGGCTATAATGAATGAAGTAGCCGAGGGATATACTTTCAACTGGGCTAAATTGTTGTCTGACAACCTGGCTAAGGAGATTGTTGAGTACCAATCATTGAAATCAAAAGGGAAACCTGCTCCTTTTTACATGTCCTCATATATCATGGATGCGATTTGTTTCATGACCCCATTCCCCCTGATGAACTGGAGTTGGACCATGGCTAGTTATGAGCCTATACATTTCTACCACTCCAAACTATGGGAAGAAAATGCTAAATATTTCTTTAATGAGATCTGTCACAACATAGTGGTACCTATTCATATAGATAACTCTGGCCACCTGCCGCCCAAGATTTCAGAGAAAATTATGGGAAACTTAGGCATATTTGCAGACTAGTAAATTGAGGAGAAATTCTCTTACATTAGAGTGTTCAGTTGCTCCATTCCTCCTCATGACCTTCCACAATTTTTACTTAACAGGATGGTGTGCCAAGAAGTGGCATATCAAAAATTAGCAGGAGGAATCACTAAGGAATTGAAAGTGGATTTGAAAAAGGTATGGACAACTTTTTCCATTCAGGTTGGTATGTTTACATTGTTAGATTTTGGGCATACCAAAGTCGAGTCTGTAGCCTTGGAAGATGTAAAATTAGTTGACATTGAATTCAAAAGACATGATCCACATAAGGTGGTAAAAAATCATTTGACTCAATTCAACATGAAAATATACATCCACGAAGAGTATCCTTATGATGATGTTTTCAGGGGAGCTAGATCCTATGAATAAGTTCAAAATATATTTCAGACGCTGCCTCTAGACCAATAGGATGATTTCCTCAGCTTCCAAAAGCATAGATGAAACATATTTCCTAATATTTTACAAGGAGAGTCAAGGCCCATTCCATCTTCACAGGAAGCTAAACCCACATAATCTTAGCCAAGTTGCTCCACTGAGAACAAAGATGAAGAAGTATTGAAGATTTCAGAAAGATTATTTAAAGAGATAAAAACGTCACTGATAGGTCTACATGATCAACATATATTAGCCCACTTTGAAGCTTTCATGAAGTAAGGTCACATTTTTTCCCCTTCAACACCAATTACTTATGTTTCCATTTTAAGCACAACAGGTCCAGAAAGCTCCACAACAATTATCTCTCATATTCCCTCATTAACCCCTTTAGCGACCAATTTTGGAACTCCTAGTTTAGAAGTTGTTCACGTAGATGATATTACTCCTATCTTTCCAGAAGAAATTCCTCCCTCAAGTTTAGTTTTCAACAAGAAAAGGAAAGCTATTGTAAAGAAATAATCTCAGCAAAAAGATGTAGTTACTAAAAGGAAGAAAATAGTGTATGATGGAAAAGGCCAAAATGATCTTGAGTTTTCCAAGGAGGTTGTTGATTCACTAGGGGCCTTCACCACTGCTAACCAATGGTCAGTGGATAATCTGACTAAGCTTCTGCAACAAAAATCTCTCTTGGTAGAACAAATGCAGAATGAAATGAAAAATATACAAGAGGTTGTCAGGAGCAAAATGAATCAAGACATTGAGAAAATCGGTTTAAATTATTAGCAACAGATGAAGTAGTTTTAGGATAAACTTGAGTTGATTTACTAGAGTTCACAACTAGAAGAGCCTTGATTAATCAGTGGGACAATTTGATAGAACATCCGCAGGCTAAATTAGGCCTAGTAGAGAATACAACAATAGACATCATTGCTTCCTAGCACAAGCATATGAAATCAATGAGAAGTTGGAAGCTATCCAGCAGGATCTATATAAAAAGGTGGATACTATTAAAAAATACTATCAGGCCATAAATAATTCTCTGAAAAGTATTTATATGAAAGAAAAGGATGTCAGTGTGGCTAGATCCAAGTTTTAGGAATTTATTATATGGAGGCAGAAAGCTAATATCCCTGGTCTCTCCCCCTTCTCACAATATGAACAAGTGAAGGGTGAAATGGCCTTGAAAGTTTCGGAAACAAATCTAGAATAAAGTAAGAAGCTTGCCAGAGAGGAAAATGAGACATGTCTGAACACCCTATCTTTTGTAGAGACAAAATTGGTCGAGTTTGAAGGAAATGATATCTCAGAGGCACTGGGTCAAATTGAAATAGAAATGAATAAGGAAAACTCCAGGAAAAATAAGGAGAATAATGAATCTGTTATCCAACAGATGAATCAGATCATTTTTCTCAATATTAATGAGTGGTTGGTGAAACCTAATTTACAACATCAAATTACATCCCATGCAGTAAAGACGATCCAGGAGAAGTTACCACTAGTACAAAAGAAGGTGTTTGCCTTTGAATTGAGCGAGAACATTGAACCTTCAAGATTTGTGGTAGACTTGATGGACATGTGTACCCAGTTCAATGAACAGAGGAAAACAAATACGTTTGGGAGAAAATGAAAGATCATATGAAGCGCCATCATATCAAACCATAACTCAGCAATATCTGCATTCTATTTTTCCATTGGGATTGTATTCTAAATTTAGAACATATATTGTGGAAAGTCCAAGTACTTTTAGTTGAGACAATTTTTGTATAAATAGATAGATTTTAGATCTATTCATGGTTGTTTTTATCCTAATGTAAAAGAGAGAACATTTTGAATATTAATGCAAGTGCAGAAAGAGATTCTAAGTTTCGTTTATTTTGAGTTATGTGTTTTCCATGTGTTTCCATCTCTTATTAGATTCCTTCTATAGTTATTGAAGAGTGAATGATTACAATTTAGTAAAACATCTACTGTGATCATAATACATCAGAAGTCCATTCAGTTACAATTTTTCCTCTGTTATTACTGTGAGTAAAAACAAGACCTGTGATCTATGTGAATTGCTACATTTTTAATCTCTTTTCGAGGGTACATCTTCTATTTTTCTTCTACTGTAAATAAGGTGAGACTTATGTGTAATTGATACCTTGCTTTGTTTTAACAGTTTTTTCAATCAATTCTACATCATTTGAAATTAAAATTATGACTCAAATAATGAGATACAACCTATGTAGTGTCTTATCATAAATTTCACTTAAAGTTATTTCTCAAGAAACTGAAGGTATTAGAAAGAACTTATAAAAGAATTTCATTTAAATCTTTGATGCCCAACGTTATTCTTCGAGCCTAGAATCAATCTCAGGAACAACGGGAACAATATTTTCAGATTTAATTTTATCCTCCAGAGAAGATTTGTTCAACCCAAGATCATGTGATTCTTCGTCAATGATATTGCTTTCATATGTTCCTTCTGAAGAGATAAAATTAATTAGATCAACATCGTCATTAAAGACTCACCAATTTGTTATGTTATTGGGAACAAAAGGTTGAAAAATTAACTCAACAAAGAATCTATCTAGAGAAAAAGATTCATGGGGAATAATTATAGAAGCTATGTTTTCCAATAGATCTGCACTAGCATTTTACATTCTAGATATAGAAACAATATTAAATGCATAAAATTTTCTACTGAGATCTTGAGACAATTGTTGATAATGTTTCAAATCACTAGAAATACAATGAATTTGATTTTTTACCTCTTTAACAATGATTTCTGAATCACCAAAGACCAAGATGTCTTGCACATTCATGTTGATTTCCTTCTTTAGACCTTGGATTAATGCCTCATACTCTACGGTATTATTAGTACACTGGAATTCCAATATGCATGTTAACATAGTTTTTACGCCATCATGACTGATTAAAATGCAACCTGCACCTATACCATCATTAGATTTAGATCCATCAAAATAAAGTTTCCAAAATGGATAATTTACAAAATTTTCTACAAAATTAATACAACGAGAAAAATCTATCTGAGAGAAATTTTCATTTTCTAAACTTTGATCCGTAGGTTTGAAAGGTGAAACATGCGCATTAAAATTTCCAAAATAAGAATAAATAAAATAATTTACAACAATGTTATTAGCAAAAGCTACAGGTTCATTTTCTCCATCTAAATATGTCACATTGTGTTTCATATGTTTTTCTTTGTTGACACAGATCTGATTTGGTTTCACATTATATGGAAGAGAAAGATGAGACCAATCGGTTGAGAAATATCCATAAAAATTTTCAGACCAATCTCAACTTAAAACTAATCCATAAGCATTTGGAATATCAACAACAATAATATCTATTTTTTGAAAAACTTTAGAATTAGACAATAATCTGATTAATACATCCTTCAATTCTCCCAAAACTTTTACCCTTGTTCTATCTAATTGAAAATTTTTAATAGTTGATTTATGTGGTTTTGCATTAATCTGAAGACAAACAGAATAAGGCATTATATTCGAAGATGCACCTGAATAAACCAAACAATTATGGACATTTTTATTAAAAATTTCGAAAGTGAGAAGAAATGGACGAGTATGATACCTTGATCTATAACCTATAAGAATTGAACTAGTATCTACTTCAGAAGATAAATTTTGAATTGTTGAAACTTTTTCTTTATTTGCTACTGTAGTAGATGATGAACTTGTTTTCTCAAAAATTCCTAAAGCCCTTAATAAACTATTCTTTTGAGATTTTAATTTACTTAATTCATAAAGGGAAATGTTTGCTCTGGTATTTTCCATGTCGTCTATAATATCATAATCAAAATTTTCAGGAACAACCAGAATTTTTGATACCGAATTGTTTTCTATAGGTTGTGTATTTGTTGGTGTATCGGTTTCAGAATTTGAAGATGTACTTTTACTTCGTGTCTGAGCAGCGACAAATTCTTTTGTATCATCTTCATAAAAAATTCCATTAATATCCCAAAACACATTAGTATATTTAACTTCTTCATTGTCCTCTCCTTCTTCTTCATCAACATTAACTCCTTCTGAAGTTTGGCTACCATGTGGAATCTGTGGATGCCTTTTGAAAAATCCCCTGAAAGGTTTATTCGAAACTTCATCTAATTTTCCTTTAACATCAACTCTCTCATTTGCTAATGTTTTCATGACTTTCTGAAAAAATTTCATATCAAAAACATCTTTATATTTTCTTTCATCTTTGATAATTGTTTTCTTGGTTGTTATAGAAGATCTTGAATCTTCACTTAGAGATTTACTTGCAATACTAGATATTTCTTTTTCTACATCTAAAGCTTCCTTCATTTCTTTTAGTCAAAGTATTTTTACTTTCTCTTTTAACAAACATATCAGTGGAAACTGGTAAAGAAGAAGAATAAAAGTCAATCTGAATGTCTAAGCTAAGCTTGGATGTTTCAGGCATTTTATTGAGAAGTTTAAGGAATCTTTGATTGAAATATTTGATTCTTTCTTTGGGACCCATTCTAATTTTGGATAATTCCACTAATAAAATAGATGTATATTTATCGTCCCCAAATTTCTTAATGAATAAATCCTCGAAAGTATTCCAATTAGTAATATAATTAGCTTGTAGAGAAAAATACCAAGTAGAAGCTTCTCCTTCAAAAGTGTATGAAAAAATTCTACATACAACATCTTCATGCTCAACGCTTCTTAGGTTAACAACTAACATAAATTTTTTGATATGATTATCAGGAGTTTCTCTTGATTCGGGATTAAATTTTGGTAACCACTTATCTGGATTTTTAGGTAAATCACGTTGATTTCTAGGAACATTAATTACTCCCAGAGTTCTCCAAGGCATTCTTAGTACTCCAGCCATAGTATTTGGTTCATGAGGACATGATGGAGGAGGAGATGGAATATGAGACGTATGTAGAGGAGGATTTGAGGGAGGATTATTACCAACAGTTTTAATTGTGGTTTTTCTGATCTAGACAGGAACTTGAAAATGAATAGGTTCAATACCTAACCTATGTCTCTATGCTCTTGTAAGAACACCTAATTATTGAATGACAAAATCTATATAATTGGAAGATCCTTGGGAAGTTTCTCCTTGATTTCTAATCTCTTCTATTTGTTTCTTTATTTGTCAAAAATCTGGAGAACTAAGAAAAATGGAAGAAATATCACTTAAAATTCTACGAATTAGGGATTTTGATTGTGTAGCAACAAAATATATTGTGGGCAAAATTGATCTAGTTGAATGGTCTTTGTTTTTGTTGATTGTTTTGGCCATTCATTATCAGAGCACCCTCTTTCTAGTGCCAAAATGTTGATAGTCAAATATGACCATGTTCAACATGAAGGAATTCACCCTGTCAGAATCCCAATTAGGTCCTTATCCGTTGCAAATGGCGATTCTAACTGGTTTAGGTCCAGTTACCTAAAACTATCTAATCTATTAAATTCAAAATATATACACGTTATAATCAATTGAAGAGTTTTTTTATCTTTCATTGAATGACAATTTAACATATAAATATGTTAGGAACCAAATATCAAAATAACATAAAAAAAACCTCAGAGTAAGTACTCGGCGCCTTGAAAAAGAGAAAATTTCAGATAATAAGCCTCTTCGAGGGGGAAACCTCCTTATACACCACATAATTTTCCAAATACAACATGATTCCAAATGAAAAGGTATCCTTGATATATATAGGATACTAGGAGGTACAATTACAACTAATGGACCCAAGCCGACATAAATAAAATAAAATTACTAATTTAATATGCCCCAATTAAGGGGTAATGTGCCACTATTTAGGTCTTAACATTAAAATATTTGATGCTTGACATTATTCTTTGAGCCTAGAATCAATCTCAGGAACAAAAGTGGGTTTGTAAATGGCACAAAAAAAGTAGGATCTATTATACTTGCAAACATCTTGTCGAAGGTTCAACCAATAAAATTCTTTTGTAGTACTACCATTTTTTTTTCCATGCCAAAGTGTCCTACCGCCTAACTGTAGTGACCTTCCCAAATCAACTTTGCATGCTCACTTGAAGGAACATGGAGATGGATCAGATGGCATAGTGTTCCATCCTGGAGATGAAACTATAGAACTAATTTTCGTGTGCTCAATGTCTGATAGGTAGTAGAAAAGTCAGAGTCATTGTTGAATAATTGTGGCCACCCAAAGTTCTCATGTCCAAAAGAGTTAAGAACTATGGTTAGCAACACAATCAGGGTTTGATTGAGTCATCTTGCAACATGCTTGGTGTTGTGCTTCTTGTACTTGATTTTCAGGAGGAATTGTTGCAGGTACATGGACCACTTCTGATGGTGGTCATTCTATAACTTTCCTTGTGTTTACATGAATTATAGAGGCATGTGATCAATGTGGATGATCATTTCCTTTCCCAGAATGTAATTCTTACATTTTCGACATTATTGCACAATGGATCACATATCTTTGTCTTAGGTGGGGTATCTACAAAAAGCATCAGATAGTGTTTCACTATGATAGGTCATCGAATTCCCATGCCGAGTGAGAATTTCCTTGATAGCATAATCTAAAGCATCAGTCTCAATCTCAAATGGTTGTTGCAAGTTTGGAAGAATAAGGATTGGTGATGAACAGAGGTGGAATTTCAAATCCTTGAATTCTTTATGTTGTGACATGGCCTAAACAAAATTGGCCTTGGCTCCACCCTTGGTTACCTAGCTTAGGGCCCAACCGATATGAGATAACCCTAGCACAAATATGCAGTAGAAATTGGTGAGGCCCAAGAAGCTATGGAGATCGATTAGTGTCTTTAGGGCCATCGATCACAGATGAATTGGATATTAGTGGGATCCACATGCACACCCTTCCCATCCATGATGTATCCCAAATATTGTATACTCTGCATGCCGAAGGAATACTTCTCCAAATTGACATATAACTTGTGTTGTTGTAGGGTGCCCAAGACTTGTTGGATATGCTTCAAATGTTCCTCCCAAGTTTTTCTAAGGATGAGAATGGCATCTAGACATACAACCACAAAGGATTTTTTGAATGGACGCAATATATCATCCATCCTCTACATGAACGTGACCAGGGCATTAGTAAATACAAAAGGCATTAGTAAAGCCAAAAGGCATGACCATCCACTTGAAGATACCTTCTTTATACTTAAAGGTTGTCTTCCATACATCAATTTTCTCAATCGACACTTGGTGGTATCCTGACTTTAGATAAATATCACTTAAAAATTTGGCGCCCTTAAACTAATCTAGAAGATCATCAATCCGGGAGATTGGGAATCGTTTCTTGACTATGATCTTGTTCACGGCTCTAGAATTAAGAAAAAATCTCCATGTCCCATCCTTCTTCTGTACCAGAACAATTGAGCTCCCATAAGGTGAGGAGCTTGGTCTAATCTGGCCCTTAAGAATTAATTATTGGATCTAGCATTTGATTTCTTTATTCTCCATAATAAAGCACCTATATACAGGGTCGTTGGGTAGAGGATCATCGGGTGTCAAATAAATTGAGTGTTTTTCCTGAAAATACAAAGGCACCTCAGTAGGTGAGGCAAAGATGTATTTGTACTCTTCTATTATCTTGTCCACCTACTTCTACTATGTAGAGATACCTCGTGCAAAGACTTGAGGGTTGTAGTGAATTTCCTTTCACCTTTTGATAGAACACCTTTCTACACTGCTTCATGAAGATCAAAGAGACCATAGTAGTTAGGACTGCCTCCAATGCCCTATAGAGTTGACCTCCCAAAGTAATAATGACACTATGTGGCTTAGATTCATAAAAAACATGACACTTCCATGAATATGGTTGCCCTAAAAGAACATCACAACATTCAAAGGAGGAAACATCACACAATACCTCATATTTGAAGGGTTTGATGTCGTAGTGCAGGTGGAATTGATGGTTGACATTGATGTCTCATCCCTAGTTAATCCAACTGATGGGGTATGGTTGAGGGTGTGGCTTCATTGTTAGGTATAACCTCTTAATGACCTCTACTAATATTAGGTTCTTCTAGCTAACATTGTCAAAAATGAAATGGAGTGAGGTCCCCTTAACCTAGGCTCCTTTGGTTCCTCTAGCTAGACATGTGTGGTAGCAATGGTGACATTGGATTCTGCATCAATGATTTATTTTCTTTTATTTGGTTTCGAATGAGATTCTGAGTCAACATCAGACTCAAAGGATTTTGCCTCATCCAACAATGATTGTTTAGAGAGACATTCATCAGTGTTGTGCTAAGTGATTTTTTGGAACTTGCACCACTTTCAAGTGTCCTTCTTTGACTTCCCATTACCCTTATTTTCTTGTGTCTTGGACTGGTTTTCCTGGGGCTGACCACCCTTGCTCTATCCTTTGCTCTGGGATTTAAAGCTAACTTTTTCTTTCTTCTTCTATGATGGGTTTGCAGAACTGAAATACCACATATTATTTTTCTTGAAATTTTGCTTGATCTTGATAACATATTAGTAAGTGGCTCCCATTGAGGATATGTCCAAGAAATCCATATATGTTTAGATTTACCTATGTAGGCCATTGCGTTACTTTAGAACCAGGTGTCACTAGGAGTCTCTAATACCAAAAAATTTGCGCAAGGTATGGAAGATGTTGGTGTACTACATCACCATCTGGTCTCTCTCCTAACGCAGAGTTGTTCATATTGTGTATTGGGCATCATAGTTTCCAATAGGGTAGTATTACTCCTTTAAGGCATCAACAAAAGGTTCCCAAGTGGGTCCTTGCCCAAAAATTGCAATCTCATTTCTGACATGTTTCTCACAGTATGTCTCCTACCAATATATGCCATGGAAATGGGCTTTAAGGAGTGCCAGCGTGATTTTTTCATTGTTGGAAAAATTTTGGACATAGAAGTAACCCTCTAGCAAACTTAACCATTTTCCGAAAGAGTTGACATCTATAAAGACTTCAAATAAAGTAATATCAAAGTTAAATTATACCTTAAATGGCGTCACACCTCCAAAGTGATCGTTGGTTGAAGGTGCCTCTGTTGTTGTTGGTAACCGTCAAAGAATCTGGGTGAATTTATCCATCATCTCGTTCCTTTGTCACATGAGGGATTACATGAGAAATAATTTGATAGGACCTCCTACTCCATAATCTCTCTTTCTTCTACCATGGTATTTTATCCATAGAATCTAAAAATGATTCACCCATAGAATCTACCTAAGTGATCCAAGTGGATACTGGTGGCCTATACATGGATAAAATACCATGGTAGAAGATAACCTTGGCCATACATGTATACCATGGTAGAAGATAACCTTGGCCATACATGTATCATTGGCCACTCTTCTAAAAATGATTCTCCCAAATTCTATAGGAAAAAATGATTTTACCTTAAAAATCGCCAAAATTTTATACAAACTATATAAAATCCTTAGAAATTTGATTTTTTTACAAAAATATCGGCAAACATTTATAGTTGGCATATGAAGGATTACTAAGATTCACCAAGGTCTCTACACTAAGATTCACCAAGGTCTCTACATTTTAAAATAAATTTCCATCCTTAAAAGCATCCCTGCTAGCCATCTAGGTCTAAGAATGATGCTTCAAACAACCATACATTGACTCTTGAGCATATCATTGGCCTATGATTGGGGATGTTGGTACCACTGGGTGGATTTGAGAAGAAGATATGTGTCCTAGGGCCCTGGAAACAAACTAGGGAATAAGGCCATGCCTTAGGTCATAAACAAATCTTTGAGGCATCCAAAACCATAAGAAATGCCTCGAAGCATTGCACATTACCTCTATGGGATAGCCTTGATCTTTGAGAAAGTTTTTAGAACCCTTACATGTTTTTGATAATTAGGTATAGGACTAAAGGCCTTGATATGGGTCTCAAGACCTTGGTTAGGTATGTACCACTTGCATTTTTTATCTGTTGTGCTAAGAGCATACAGACATTCTAAAATATGTTTGCTTATAACAAAAATGCATTCTAGAGTGTGTGCATGCTTCTGTGAGATTAAAAAAAAACAAAAAACAAAAACAAATCCCCACCTCGATCTATTTGAAAAATTATCTCATGTATACAATTTTCCCAACATATCCTACACAAAACTATTGTTGCATGAAATTTTTATGTTTTATGTGTGATCAGATGGAAAAAAATTGTCTTTTTCATGTTGGAAATCCCTGTAAACATGGGGAACAAATGTAATCAATCAAGAATTCATTTGAGGAAAGAGTAGCCCATTGAAAATTCCATTGAAGGAAGATAAAATGGAAGGATGGGTATGAGAAAATGTAGGTGATGGAGGAGAAACAACATTGAAAAGGCCATTGAAGGAAGATAAAATGGAAGGATGGGTATGGGAAAATGTAGGTTTTTATTAGAGGCCAATCCAAATTCTAGTACAATAGATGCCAATGTTGTTTCTCCTCCATCACCAAAACAAAAGTGTAGGATTTCAATAGAGGTCAATCCAATTTTTACCTTTGGTGAACCTCTAATGACTATTTCATCAAGACAAGTTTTTTTGGATGAGTAGAGGATGAGATATTTACTTGGAATTAATTATACTGTGGATGAAATCAGAGAAGCAACTAGTGCACAGTCTTCTGGTGAAGAATTTCCTATAGTGCAACCTCTTGTTTGACAATTAGACATTTTGGAAACTACTCATGAGCATGTTCACTCTTCTCCCAAATTTGACTTGCAAGTTATTGAAGGGGTAAGAACTCCTACATTTTAAACTCCACAATAGAGAGGTCAAGAGTGCTAGAATACGGGTCCATCATCCCTACCTAGACCAAGTACTGTGCATTGAAGAACTGTTAAATGCATTTAGGTGGATGAAGGTGGTCTAACATCACTTGAAGGTAAGCTAACTAAAATAACTATTCATTATCAATCATACAAAATTATTAAAGAATATTTTAAACTAAAATATGATGTAATTAAATGTCATTTATTTATGTCTTTGTTAAACTCTAGGAGTTTGAATATTGTTAGGAGAATTTTAGGCATTAAAATAGTTGAATGTTTATAAAAAAATAATCATATTGTTAGAAGCCTTGTGGATGATTTTCATAAAATTGTTAAGAAAACTTGTTCTCAAGACCGTAATGCAGATCAAGGTGTATTGTCACAATCAAATGTTATAAATATTACAAGAAAAAATCATTTACTCAAACAGACATCTCACCTCATTAATTGTAATGTCAAAACCCTTTGAAATTACTATATTAGATGATATAACCTTGACACAACAAGTCAAACATATTTATGGGCCTTCATTGGTAGCCTACCTCATTCAGACATGAAATTAATTGGAGCAATTAAGGGACTAGTACAAAACGTTTGGCATGAGAACAATAGTCCTTTTTCTAACCAAAAGGATGTACTAAAATTGAGAAGGGGTTCTAGGGACCGTGAACCCCACTTTAAAAAATTTCTTGACATGACATAGACAAAATTGTATGAGAGATTCAAGAATGAGCATAGTGCACTTAACTTGGGCCAAAGATCGTTTTAGAAATGCAATCCTTGGTATGCTCAAATAAATACAACACATAACACATGTTATTGTAGATACCACATTGAATGTGGTTATTATTATTGTTGGGCTCTGATTTTGATACTTTTCACCCCTTCCAACTCAGCCTAATTACCTTATGTGTTGGTCTAAAATCTCTCTTTTTACCAAATTTTACTAGGTTAATGGCATAATAAGCATACTTAAGGTAAAAAGTTTTTTTTATTACAAATTCCTAATTTTGGCTAGCAAAACGTTATTAAAATTCAACTACTCATTAATTTGCCAAAATTTCAGGTTATTACCAGAAATATTTCTCGTAATGAGTCCAAGGTTTGCATAGCTATGCTCCACCAAATCAGGATCTCACTCTTGGAGGTTGTTCATGGTATTCATCAAATGGTGAAATCCTATTTTTCCTTCCTAGAGATGATCTCTCCCCTTCAGTCAACTTACAATCAACTCAGTATTTAGGAACATGAAATATGCAGGCCATAATTGGTAAAATCCATGATTTCACTCCTAGGATCTTGGATTCAATGCTGGAGGAAGTTGGACACCCTCATCACATGGAGAATTAAGGCAGTAGCGAGAGATATTCAGTAGCTATCTTTGGGATATTAGATCCCTTTTTCTAAAATGAGACTTTGATTGTAACCAACGCAGAAATTTAGGGAAAGAGTGTTATTCTCAAAGTGCTCCACCTTTTTCATGCAATTTCTATAAAAAAACAAAGATCAAGGATGTATCAAGTTAGTCATGATATCTAAATTATTTCTTAGCGATATATTTTGTAATTTGTAAACTCTTGTTCCAGCTATTAAATACAAAGGATCTTATGTTGCATTCAGAGTGTTAGTAATTCTTTAGTGTTTTGACATATTTTGCAACATATTCCAGGAGGGCCTCTTGGTATGTATTGTATTCATTTAATTTATGTTTTTCTTCCAATTCTATTTTTTCATGTAATAAATGTTAATTTCCTGTAATTACAGTGATTTTCCTATAATTTGATATTAATCTTACAATAGAGTTTTATAGTTAATGAATTTCAATTACAATCATTCCTCACAAACAAGATTTCCTACAATTGTGGTTTTATTGGTTGTTCAGAGTATTGTTATTAAAGTAACTTGATTCCTGTAATTGAATCAACCTCATAACCTATTTTTCTATAGTTGCAATTGCATTAAAATCATATTTGAAATTCTGGGATTAATTATGTAACAGTCTAATTTAGATCCTTAGTTTTTCTGCAAATATTTCTTTGCTACACTTTGATCAAGTAATTTGGTTTGAGATTAGTTTGTTGGTCTATTATCAGAGGTGTCTCAATTGGATTTAAAACTTATCTAACTTAATAGAGTATACCTTACATAAATGTACATAGTTACATAAATCTATGATTTGAATTTCTACCATTGAAAGTCAGTATAAGTTTTTTATCCGGAAACATGACCATTACAAATGGTTCTGAAGTAAAATGGATCACACTTTACCCCCCTGCAAAATCTGTAAATGAATTAAAATATGTGAAATGGCTTGATGAAATTGATACTAATGAAGAAATAATATAACCTCTTCTAACGAGTGCAAAAGATATGAATCATAAAGAAAATACCAAGGAAAATCAACTTAATCATTTCATTTCTCATTCTGATTATCCTGTATATTTTAGGGGGCAGCCATTAAATGTTGAACAATTTTATGTTGATCGTCTTTTGGGATAGAATTTTCAGGAAACATGCACTATGAACAGTTTGTCATCTTTATTTCGGTCCATAATTCCTATAAATTCTATGAACAGTTTGTCATCTTTATTTCGGTCCATAATTCCTATAAATTCTATGTTAGATTCCTATAATAAAACCATTGAAATATGTCCCAAGAAAAGGCTAAACATTAATTTTGCTTTAGATGATTTGCAACAAAAACAATTAATTTCAATTTTGCAGAAATTTTCCAATGCTTTTTCCTGGGACTATATGGACATGCAAGGTATCCATCTAGATACTTTCACTCATCATATATTTACATAGGAAAATGTTAAACCAAGTAGGCAACCGCATAGAATAATGAATCATGTTTTAAAAGACAACATTAAAGGGGAAATTCATAAATTCTTGGATGTAGATTTCATTTATCCTATATCAGACAACTAATGGGTTTCACCCTTGGTGATTGTGCCCAAAAAGAACATAAAGTGGAGAGTATGTGTTGATTACCGAGAAATAATAAAGGCAACTTAAAAGACCCTTTCCTGATGCCTTTCATAGATCAAGTCTCGGATACATTAGTAGGAAAGAAATAATTTTCTTTCCTTGATTTCTTCAGTGGCTACAATTAGATAATGATAGCTCCATAAGACCAAGATAAAATGACCTTTACATGCCCCTAGGGGACCTATGCCTATAAGGTACTACCCTTTGGACTTTGTAATGCACCTGCTACATTTCAAAATGCAATTCTAGCTATCTTTTCTCATTTAATCGATGACTGTGTAGAGGTTTACATGGATGATTTTATAGTATATGGGGACACTTTTGGAGAAGCCTTGGATAATTTGCAAAATGTTCTAACCAAATATCAGGAAACAAATCTTTCCTTAAGTAATGAATTTTTTTTTGAATGTTTAATGAAGGAATTGGTCTTGGACATCATGCATCTTTTGCAGGTATCGGGGTTGATCTAGTCAAAATTGAGTTGATTCTTAATTTACCAACTCCATCCACCCAAAAGGATGTAAGAAGATTCTTGGGAAATGTGGGGTATTACAAGTGGTTCATAAGAAATTTTACTAAAATTGCTCCGCCTTTATTGAAACTTCTTGAAAAAGATGTTGATTTTATTGGGATACTTATTGTTGGGTTTCTTTCAATGCACTTAAAGAGAAACTTTCCACGGCTCCGGTATTAAGAGGACCAGATTGGACATTGCATTTTCATCTATCCAATAATGCATATAATTCAACAATAACAATGATTTTAGGGGAAAAGGAAAATCAATGAACCTGTGTTATTTAATTTGTCAGTAAAAACTTGACTCCTCCTAAACTTAATTATATTGTTACGGAGAATGAATTTATGACAGTCATTTATGCAATTAATAAATTTTGACATTATATCACTGGATATGAAGTCTGTGTGCATACAGACCATTCTTCCATTGGGTATCTCATGAATAAACCAATAACAAATGGAAGAATAATGAGATGTCTCTTATTATTACAGGAATTCAATATCATTGTTTTAGATAGACTTGGAAGAGAAAATCTGGTTGCATAGTTCCTTTCCTGTACTAATAATCACGGTGAGACTGTTCATGTAATAGATATCTTTTTCGATGAAAAATTATTTGCAATTTCTATTAAATCTCAATGGTTTGATAATATTTCCAATTATTTGTCCACAGGAAAACTTCCACCACTTAGGTATTCCATGATGAGTTGTGTGGTGGACACTTTTCATACCAAAGGAGTGCCTACAAAATCCTTCACCTAAGGTACTATTAGCCCATTCTTTTCAGAGATGATAAAAAGTATGTCAGGAGTTGTAACAGTTGCTATAGGATGGGTCATCTAGTTGCAACAGATGAAATGCCTCTTCAACCACAAGTCATTGTTGAACCTTTTGATAAATGGGACTTAGGCATTGTAGGGCCCATCAATATTTTATCAAGGAAGAAGGGGTATATTTTAGTTTACACAAATTATATTACTAAATGGGCAAAAGAAAAATCTCTACCACATGAAACTGGACAATCTATGGTAGATTTCTTGTTTGAAGACATTTCTGTTTATTTTGGGGTGCCTAGAGAAATTATTATTGATCAAGGGGCACAATTTACATCCAAGCTAGTTCAGTAGATAGTCTAGCAATATAAAATCAAACACCAAAAGTCTACTCCATATCATCCACAAGCCAATGGCCAAGTGTAGTCTACAAACAAGGTTCTATAAGGAATTTAAACAAAGACAATGCAACTCAATCAGACATATTGGGAAAAAAACGTTCATAGGCCTTGTGGGAATATAGGACCACATGAAAAAATACTATTGGTTTCACCCTATATGAATTGGTGTATGGAAAATGGGCACTTGTCCCCATTGAATTTCAGATAAAGACCTTCAAGATTGGAGCAAAGTTAGGATTAAATCTATATGAAGCTCAAAAATATAGAATTTAACAATTAAATGAGCTAGATGAGATACATCAGGGTGTCTTGCTGAAGACCACTATTGTAAAATGGTAGCGGGAAAATGACATGACAGATTTATAAAAAAGAAGTAGTTTAAAGCCGGTGATTGGGCCTTACATTTTTACGCATTGGCTTGGTCCTTATGAAGTTGAAATGATTTTTGACAATGGCTCTTTGAGGATAAAAATAATTGATGATACAAGAGTTTCATTTGTGGTAAATGGCCACATATTGAAATTCTACAACAAACCTGTTTCATGTGTAATGTTCCCCAGCTTAACCGAGGAACATTACTACATGAAAAAACACATAAAATTGAAATTTTCTTCTGCTAATTAATTTATGTAGCTTATCAACTACAATTTATAAACCCAATTAAATAGACTCTGATACCGATAATTAAATGCAACTACAACACTCTAAATGATCATGAATGCAACTAATAACTCATTCACAATAGCAATTAAACCATTCACATGTACAAAGATAAGCACAACAATTTAACTTGGGAAATAAATAAACACTTATATTTTATAAAAATATTGTGTAATCAACTGCTTGGGAAGGGAATTCCACCCAATCATAGACCTATTATTATATATCTCAACAACAATTCTCCCTCGATATGGGGCTAGGAATTCACAAAAGAAGGGTACTTCTCACAGTCCCCTTATAGCTCAATATCACACAATCCACTGGTTTTCTCCTATAGCTATCCCGAATTTCCTCCAGCTCTCTTCCTCTTGACCTGCCCAACCCAAGGAATGTAGCCCTTCATTTCTCTTAGTCCATCAAGTTTCCCATTCATTTATCAGGGTCTCTCTAGCTCGGGTAACTAGGAATCTCTCTGTTGGGAACTCAAGGGAACTCACTGCCAAGAAAACAACTACCAACAACAAACAGGTGTTGTTAAAGTGCAACCCACTCATGATTTCACTCTTCAAACTTGACAACCTAGTTCTTTAATTTCCAAATCCAAAATGCTCCAAAAAACGCTTCAGCATGCTCCAGAATTCGCCCGACCTTCTTTCTCCAAATCCATTGCTCTTTTTTTCCTTTTCTCTTCTTGTTGTTTTTTTGTAAAAAATAAATCTATAAAACTTCATGGTACTACCCATACGAATTTCCTCTCTTTTCCCAAGACACTTGACTACTCACTCTGCCCAAAGTTGACTGTACTCCAGCCCCATGTTCTCCAATAACCATCGTATGTGACTCTCACACCCACCCTAAAACAGGTATTCAATTATTAGGCTCTCATATACTCAACCAAAAAATAGAAGGTTTCATAATTGATAATAGAATTCATAAATGTGGGTTTGAATTAATACCCATAATTAATTTCCCCCTTGGACCCCTATTAGACACTCCCTAGGCATTCCCCCTTTTCTTGTGGATTAATCAATCCCCATCTCTATCCATATTCCCAAAAGCTGGTATCACGTTATATTTATTTAAAATTTAGAAAATACATTTCACATATTACATTTATTGGCCATGGCCTCATTCATACCTACATTATGCATTAATTAAACTAGGGATTATAATGGGGATGTTACATCCTGAGATGAATTTGTTTCTACCTTACTTCAGCAAGCTAAGATGGAAGTTGTGAGTGAGAGGGGTAACTCTCTTACTCTTGTTCCATCCTGAATTTACTTTTTTTCTATAAAATTTTGAAAATAAATAAATAAATAAAAATAATAAAAAGTTAAGAGAAAAATAAGGTTCAATTGTGAAAACCAAACCCTTGGCGCAATTGAACAAGAAGTTTTCTTGAAAACCAGGAAACTAGATAGCACAGTTCACAATAAATAAAGTGTTCAATTTCCAGTAAATTACATGAATTCTAGAGTCTATGCAGATTTCTTGTAATTTCTTCCATAGATCAATTTGAAACAAATGGTGGAAGGGTGAGGGAGGATGCCTCAACCAATGGGAGAGGAAGGCCATCTTTTCTTACTAAATTTACCATGCAAGACTTAGGTTTCTTAGGGGATTTTAGCACTACTGAATAGGCCATGTTTCACTATTGACATTACCATTTAGATAAATATGATCACACTTATTAGTGAATAGTACCAATAGTAGGTTTTTTTTTGTTCAAAAGAAACAACATGACTTTCCTTGATTCAGTAGTAGCATAATATTGTTGATTCAGTAATAGAAAATAAGTCTTCATATTTCCTATAATCAAAGATTTATTTCCTATAATCAAAGCCTTATTTCCTGTAATCAAAGATATATTCCAGTAATGAAGACTTATTCCAGGAATGAAGACCAATTCAGTAGCATTCAAAGAATTTGAGATTATCTCTTAAGTGAACTAGGTTAAAAACTCTTCATTTTACTCACTCCAAGGTGAAGAATATTCAAGGTGCCATCTTCAAAGTCCAAATAATCCATTACATCAATGAAGGTTTGGTATATATGAGGTATTTGGTCTTTTGAAATATGCTTACTTGTAAGAATCATGGAAATCCTAAGAATATAACTTATTTATGCTATTGACATTAGCTTCTAACTCATCCTAATGTTTTCTTAATATTAAATTATTCATCAATAGGAATAAATCCTACTCTATCCATCTACCCTATAGTTCATAATTTATTCATTTACCATATTCTATCTTCATAAATGATTATCCTATGACCATACACCATAAACCTATGTTCATTTATCCTAATGATTAACACATATCATACACTCTTGTGTGACTTAACTCTACCTATAATCATTTTATTAAACCCTCATATAGAAAAAATCATTTTTATATACTCTATGATCATGATTCAACTGCCATCCCTTATTATGAAATGACAACCTAACAACACCATAATTTTAAATCCATTAAATTCAAATGCTAAGCCAATCCCTCATTTCCATCTGAATTTATGCAGAAGTGTCAAGTTGTTACCTTATATCTCACCTGTGCAAAGTAGAGGAACAATGGCGGTTCCAAGTGTTATCATATATGAGCCTCAGGGGATTGAATTACTGGAAAAGTGCCTTGAATGTAGAATAAATTTCCATAAACTAGAGTTGCTGAAATTATTTGAACATTTATAGGGTCACAACGATGGAGTAAAAAAGGCATTCGCTGAAATCTTCAATGGAAAAATGCCAAAGTGGGGTATATCATGATTTCTGTCATAGAAGAATCAATGGTGCTAGTGACAAGGTTAGAAATAAAAGGTGAACAATGGTTTAAAAAAAAACAATTAAAAGGCAAGGAATGGAATCCATTCCTGAACAAGTCAAGAAAGAATCATGATTGGAGCAAGGGGGTGCCACGAACCTGGTTAGTCAACCAATGTAGAGACATTTCATTTTTCTTACAGAAGTTATTAACCAATGAGGGGAGGTATAATGCAATTTTTCTTTACCTCATGTATTACAACATTTAAAGGAGAAAAAAAATGATTAACATGCCTTTATTTCTCTTAAAGAGTCTCATAAGAATGTCCGCAAATGTACATGAAAACCCTCAATACGTAGACATATGGCTCTATCACCATGCCCAGTTAAATTAATAGTTGTAGAAGAGTTGAGAGAATTGAATAAAAATTGAGATGGTTTTTTGGAAAATAATGGATTTCAAGAAATAACAATAGTAAAGAAGAACCCTGAGATTCCTATTATTGGAAATGAAGAATGATTACACGACAATGAAAGACTATCACGGTATGAGGGTTCCAACTCACCTGTAGAAATTACGTCTTCAAATCCACCAAGAAAAGATAAAGTATCAAGTTCTAAAGGAATTCTTGTTGGAAATATTGTTGTTATTGATGTCAAAGAAGGGGGGAGACTATGAATTTCTAAGATAAATATTGCAATATGGATATTGTTGGAAATATTGTTTTTTAATTTTGTATGCTCAATTTGGATACCCTATATTTGAATGAATTATTAACCTATATACCTAGCTCAAATGGGAGCATAAGTTATATGGTTGGAAATATTATTCCAAACCTAGCTCAAATGGGAGCATAAGTTATATGGTTGGAAATATTATTCCAATAACTTTCCAGTGGTATATGGAATTCCCTCTAACTCCTTAGGGATGAGGATATATGAATTTTTTCATCTGAAAACCCAGCCGTAAAATTTAGGTCCGCCCAGCTAGTCTTTACAACTCAACCCTGAAAGTGAGGACACAATTATTATAAATATATGATAGATGTATGAATTTGTGGTTTATCCAAGCAAGATACCAAGTGAGAGGTGTGCTAAAGGAGTTGGGGTGTCTTTTTTGGGTCTAAAGGTGTGCAAGAGGATTATTCTTGGGATTTTCTTGTTCTTAAGGTGTGTTATGAAGGACTGAAGGTCGATGATGTTGCAACGTGCATTGTTTTGAGGTTGTGATGTTGTGGTCTAGGATTATATTCTCATAATGATGCTATTATGCTCGCTAGGGCATGAAGGCTACATGTGACTATGGTTTGAAAGATTGTTTGTGGAATGAAGCATGCATGTGAAGTCATAAGTATTATGTATATGAGGATCTTATATTGGTGTATATACAAGTCTTATTAAGTTGGTGCTTAGCCGAGGGAATTGGTGTCTCTGAAAAAGTTGGTGCCTACAAATATTGTAACAATAGGTTGGTTCCTACAAAAATTTATAAAGATAATTTTATGGTTTTCTCCCGACCGGGTTTCCATCTTAAAACTCTGTGTATTGTGATTTGAGTTTAAATGTGATTATTGTTTCTTAGCTAATGAACGATTGATGAATGGTTAAATAAAGTAATATGTATTTCATATTGATTCA